>CM021105.1:217276312-217314004 GCA_007115665.2 Sequoiadendron giganteum | reverse complement strand
GTTGTTAATTATTTTATGTGTATGGTTATTTGAACATACTTGATCTACTTTATGTTTGGAAGCAATGTGACCTATGTCAGTGATGTTGGAGTTGTACTTGTATTGTATTTGATTTGTACTTGTATTATACTTGAGTTGTACTTGATTCGTACTTGTATAGTGAATGAGTTGTACTTATTAATTCATTTGGTTGGTTATAACAGTATGAGTCAGTATGAGTCTGCCTTTGGTTAGTGGTTGTAGATCTTAGTCCATGTTACTTTGTTACTATCTCCTAGCATGGGGGGTGGGCCTTCGGGTACCACATTGGTTGGGTGGAACATGCACCAAAACTGTTGGGTCCCCATCAATCTTTCAGTACTTGGTGGCGAGCATCCAGATGGACAGCTCGCGGTTCTTGTTGTATTATCTTGCATTGTAATATTTTAACTTGTATAAGTTATTTTATCCCTCTTATGTTTATGAGGTGAAATTTTGTAATTGTAATCATTTGTACTATTGCCTCATTCTAGGAATGAGTGATGTATCTATTGGATTAAGATAATGTTTATGAGATTGTATCTTGGTTGATTATCTTATTATGTTATGTGGTATTCTTATGATGTATGATGGTTATTTCATAAAGTTCATAAGGCTATGGTTATATGTAATATGTATGTGTGGGTTTAAGTAATCCTAACCTTGTAGCCTTAGAGGTTGTTGTTAACTAGTAAGTGAATGTGTATGTTAAATGCACTTTATAAAAAAAAAAAATTGGTTCGCTTAAATGTTAATTGCAACTTCCTTTAAGGTTGCAAGGCGAGCATCTATTAACCTAAAAATCAATTAAATTTCATCAAATTGTAAATGTGTAACTCTCCAATGCATTTTTTCACCATTTCCAAAGTGACAGGTCTCCACTAACCGACACAATAATTTATTACCTTCACAATTTGGAGCCCAAATTTAAAATTTTTCCAACATGCACATCATAAGTGTCCCATTCCTACCCGTGGAAAATAATTTCAAGTTAATTATATGCATGGACATTCCATAACCCCCAAGAAATCCCACCCAAGTTTGAATTTTACCAATTTAACATTTAAATTGCAATTTCCAGGGCAAACTCCAATTACACCAAGCAACCAAAAATTAGTCCAATTCTTCAAATTTTGATTTTGGACAAGAAAATCAAAATATGACATAAAAACCTATTCTAAACCATACCACTTCAAAATTTTATTCATTTTCATTGATGCAAGATTACTAGTAGCCCTACTCCCACATCACAAATACACTAAATATAAATGAGTGAGAATAATATAAGTTATTAACAACTAGTAATTGTTATTAACTCAACTCTTATAACAATATCTTGCATGTAAATTGCAGCCTATCTAATACCAATGGAAAATAATAACATTGTGTACATGGAAGATGGAAATAGCGAAGAAAGTATTCTTTCTATGTGGTAACTAGGAGGAGACAAACAAAGGTGAGTAGTATTTATACCTCCCCTACTTAATCTAATCAATTGTGTCTCATATAGTACCGAATAAAATTTGTAATCATTCCCTTGGATAGGGCAAAGCAAGTCTACATTTACTTGCATTTCTCAAGTATTAATAATGCCTCATAATATCCCACTTGATAAGATCCACTTTCTTCTAATTTTTCTAAAAGAATTCAAGTACAACAATAAATGAAATCTATTATTTCAGTTAAAAAATGAATATATTATATAGTTATCTTAAATTATACATATATACACTTACAATATGAACTGTAGACCTAGATTTTCTAGATTAATGCTAAATGTTGCATAGATTACAATGATCAATTCTAATCTAACAAATAATCTAAATCAAAACAACAAAGAATGAAGCAAGTAAACATAATTAAACTAAAAAAATCAATTGGAAATCTCTCACCGAATATGCGTCCACTCCTTCAAATTATCTCGATTGCCCTTCTCCATTTTGTTGTTTTAGTATTTTTGCCCTCAAATTTTTAGTATTAATGCAAGCATAACCTTGTTGAATGTATAAGAAAAATATCAAATATAAGTTTCTTCTCAAAAGTGTATGATTTCGAGAGGAGGAATAATGATAATGATAGGCCATTTTATACATTTTTGAGTTTTTGAACGATCGGCTCAGATTCTAAGAGAGACCGACGGACGAGATTGATGAATGTCATGAGATGTGAGTTTTGTTTCAGATAGAATGTGAGTTAGAAAAGACTGCAAGATAAAGATTAAATTAGAATGATAACTTAATCTTGTGCCAAGACTGTTCAAAAATAGAAAGAACATGAGTTCTCGATTAAATAAACAATTTGATCTTCAGTTAAGAGTCTTCAAAAATAGTAGAAAAAGACTTTGAATGTCAAAGGAAAAGTTAGAACTCAAAGATGAATAATTTGAATGCATACATGAATTAATTAATTAATTAAATATATTTAATTAATGGACGCATTCATGCACATGAGTTAAAACTAGTTAACTGACTAGTTGTGACAAAGAGTCCTTAGTCAGATACTGAACCCAAAGATAACTGGCAGATTTAAAATAGATCTTGAGTCAGACGGTGAGTGAATAATTAGTCAACTGAATTATAGAAGAATGTGACATACATAATTAATAAATGAATTAAATGTTAATTTAATTCAACATTCGAAAATGAAAGATTTAATTAAATAAATAAAGATCATTTATTTAATTTGACTGTTGTAAAGGTGGAATTGAATAAATTAAATAATAAATATTTTATTATAGTTGAAGTATGACAAAGAGGTAATTAAATAATAAATTATTTAATTAAGAAGGAAGAATTAATTAGTTAGCGACATAATTAAATAAATATAATTTAATTAATTAATCAAGTTGAATAAAGGTTATTATGAATTAATGATTAATGAAATAATTAAAATGGAGTATTTAATTAATAGAGGAAATATGTGATAGAAAGGTGATTAAATAATAAAGATTATTTAATCATGACCATGGATATTAGGAAATTATGTCGAAAGTGGTGTTCGTAGGCCTAGACCAATTTTCGGTGTCTACAGTTTGCCCCTCTTTGATACAATGTTGTTTCAGCGTTGTGTCAAATAAAATATTCCCCGATAGTGCCCCAGTATGAAATAGGTTAGGGTATGCCCCATCGGTAAAATTGACAATTTTTTGAAAAATTTCAAAAAAATCAGGAAGTATTCCTGATAAGTCAATTTGATAGTCAAAAATGCTATGGAGTTGATGAAATTGAATTTGAATGTGATATGGATGTGTACAGGTCAATTGAAGTGGGAAGGTTAAGCGGCCAATAGAGAAGGTCAGAAGAAACGCCACCTAAACCCTAGGTATAAATAGGAATTAGGTTAAAAACCAATTCATTTGCACCCCGGAAGAGTTGAAGAATTGAGAAAGTTGCTCTCAGCTTAGGACGAAAATGTCTCCAGTACCCTACATTGTGCATCGCAGTTATTGGATCCAGACTTACAAATGGCTAGCTAATGTAGGACCACCGGTATGTACCCAAAAATGAACCTTTGAAATTTTATTTTGCATGTAGTTTTAGGCATGTAGAATCTAATTTTCAAATATGGTCTTTCGTGTTTGACGCATATGTGTTTGTGTGCAACGCATGTGTCTTCGAAACAACGCATTTGCAAAAAGATGCCTAGGATAATTTAGGCTAGGTTAGGCATTCAACGCATAAGAATTAAAATGCACCGCATTTGTAGCTGTGAGTCACATATGCATTTAGGATAGATGCATGTAGAATAATGCACCGAATTTATTTTCTTGAAACACATTTGCATTTGTTGTAAATAGTGGGAATTTGTGCAACGCATATGAAATATGCGACACAAATTCTTGTAATGCAACACATTTGTATGAATGCACTGCATATGTTATAGTGAGCCGCATTTGGCTGGTAAATTTTCCAAAAAATCTTTCTTAAAAACCTTGAAAATTCTGACATGTTGGTTTAAATGCAAGTTGTTTTAGGTCCAATATATACTCGGGAGACATGTCTCGATACTCTTGAGTTGAGATCTCGATTGGTCAGTGTTGAGACTCATTTACTATGGATACTTGGACTACAGCATGTGCTTACTATGCCCACGATTCGGGCAAACATAGGCATGTTGACTGCGTTGTGTGAGTGATGGAATTCAGAGACATTGTCATTTTATCTACCGACTGGGGAGGCTACTGTTACTTTAGAGGACATATAAAGGATACTGAGACTACCGATCATAGGAGAGCAGGTTATGTATGATACCCAGTGCAGTTTTAGTGAGCTCGCTAGATTTTATCAGTATGATGATATTAGGAGTCTAGGGATAGAGCATTACGAGATCAGATGGCAAGTGTTGGCTGACAGATATGATAGGATAGACTGTATCCTATGTACAATGATAGGGGGGATAGTACTTCTAGACCAATGAGGTCATGGTTTTCCTATCAGGTGGGGAGAGATGTTGGCGGGGATGTTGGAGAGACTGTGTATGCTTGGGGTCCATATTTATTGGGCATGCTATACTTCCATCTACATGAGATGGAAGTATACAGAGACACATAGTCTATAAGTTGTGGTACCATGTTGCTCATGATTTGGGCATGGGAGCGTATTGCAATATTTCATCTTCTTGTTACTATAGAGCGACCGACCAAATCTCCATATGTTTTCTGGTATACGAGAAACAGCACTCAGAGTCATGTCAGAAATATAGGTTATTGGAGACATGCACTTGATATTTTGGATCAATTCACATGGAGGCCGTACATGGATTGTGAGAGATGGTCTGATGAGGATGAGCATTTGACTTACTATAGGCAGACACGGTACCTAATTGGGAGGACTATTTCGAGTGTGCATATTATTGAGAGACACTTTCCAGATCAGGTATTGAGATAGTTTGGGGAGGTTTAGGATGAGCCTAGAGGAAGAGAAGAGTTTGCTTTATCATCCAGAGAGGTTCCACACTGGGGTCCTATGATTCCAGTAGCTACTCTAGAGGAAGAGTTACAGGCTTTACAACCATTACAGTGGGGATGGAGAGATGGAGTAGTGGATCTAGGGACTGTAGCTACATATGACACATGGTGGGTGGAGCATCGTTTGATTCCTTACATAGATCCGAATCAACTGGAACCAGTTGAGAGATGAGGCACAGGGCCAAGAGGATGGCATAGAGGGAGAGGTGGTGGTAGAGGTGGTGGTAGGGGTGGTGGTAGGGGTGGTGGTGATGATGGTAGAGGTGGTGGTGGTAGACGAGGATGGAGAGGTTGGAGAGGTGGATGAGTAGGTGGACTTTCACCTATTCGAGAGGCAGAGGCAAAGGATGTACCAATGATAGACCTCAGAGGTGGAGTAGAGGCACAGGTTGAAGATGAGCATGATGCTAAGGAGGCAGTAGCAGAGGAGCATGCGGGGGTAGATATCAGTGGAGAGGACCCAACAGAGGATGAGGAGGCTAACATGGACATTGATCCTCTTGGCATTCTAGTAGGCTATGGGGAGGATGATATTGAGGAGGAGATACCTATGGAGGAGCAGGAGAGAGAGCTCCGAGATTGGATTATTGAGGGGAGATGGGATGAGGAGGCTCCTAGAGATAGTGACAGGGAGGATTTGGAGGAGAGGTTGAGACTGATGACAACAGAGCTTGATGCCATGTGGATAGAGAGAGACAGTTCTTTCATGGAGAGAGATTGGGCCATAGCTCGGAGACAGGAGATAGAGCAGAAGTTTACAGAGGTCAGATGCCTTTGCAATGCCACCTCATATGATGGTTTTTCTCATAAGCTAGTTAGATCAGTTGAGAGAGTGCCATACTATAGGGATTTATATGAGTCAGTTGTACCACCAGAGAAACAATCTCCTAGCTTTTCAAAGGTTCGCAGCCAGAGATCATAGAGCAAGAGTCATACCAGGACACATAGTACAGAGGGTGTGGTAGGACCACCAAGGATAGGTCCGTATGACATGCCTTCCACCTCATAGAGAGTACCTCTAAGACAGTTTCTGCCACCTTCACCACATGACAGTAGTGGCAGTGGGACACGTTGATATTTTATATATGTAGACATTGTATTTTGATCAGAGAGCTCGTGAGCTCATTTTTATTTATGGATACATTCTGACATTGTACTGTGACACATTATTTTGAGCAATATATATATGATTTTGGCGACTTCTATATGATATGTAGTTATATTTTATGGTGATGCATTTCTTCTATATGATTATGTTTCCTAGATGATATATATGTGTTATGAATGAATTCTTCTACATGTGATGATTTTATGCAGTCTATGATGTTATGGATGTCTTTATTTACTTATGATAATGAATGTAATGTTCTATATGATGTTATGTATATGTGATGGTGAAATTTACATGTAATGTTTCCATTATGTATGATGATGGAATACCTATTATGCAATGATTTTGTAAATATGTAATGAAGATGTTAATGCTCTTATTCATATAAAATGCAATGTAACTATATGAAATGTTTATAGAATGTATACATATGAAAATTATCTAATTTTTTTGTTGTGTCATAGGACTTTATCATTATGTTGGAAAGGAGAAATGTTAGCATGAATGAATTCAGAATGTTAGTAAGAAATAATGAAAGTTGATTGATTGAAAAACATATGATCTTCGATATTGTGCCAAATATGCTATGATTGATTTTTATCATCATTGGGCGGGACATGACACAAATGGATAGTAAACACCATGATATGAGATAGACCATAGTCTACAAAGTCATCCATCTATAAAAAAATAGACAGTCATAGATAAGGAGTGTCTTAACTCATACTAAGGAAAAAATTGCCCCAGTCGTTTTGTCTTAACAAACCACAGACAACAAACAAATAAAAGACGAGTCATGAGATGTCATTGCTCCTCTAAATCCTTGATAGGACATCCTTGAGAAAACTAGTTACATGACTCAAAAACCAAAGTTAAAAAGACAGTTGATAGACAACAGTCAAAGAAAAAGAGTCTTGAGACATCCTTGCTTCTCTAGATCCTTCAAGGGACATCCTTGAGAAAGCTAGTAACCGGACTAAATTCACAAATTGATAAAAAGATAAGACAAAATAAGATATAAATTCATAAAGCCAAATAAAATTATTTGCCAAAAATTGATCTTGTGGGATTGTTTGATGTTTGACATAGCGTAATGTGAGGGATGACACATACCGCAATAAGATGCTAGAGTCTGGTTTCGACTTGGTGACTATCTGTATAAGGCATGACAGAGCCTGGTTTTAGAAAGACATGTGTCGTATAAGGCGTTGGATCCTGATGACATTGATGTGACAAGATACATGAGGCTATGACAATTTTATGATGTTTGTTGACAAGAAAGACATATCTTGCTAAGACATAGGTTGATCACTTTGACAATGTGTTTGATATTGACTTGATGACTCTTTGAGATGTTGTCTTGTTGGTGCATGACCTGCTTTGATTCATTGACTGATTAAAAGTGTGTGTGTGTATTGACTGTGTATGACTTCAGATGATACCCTAAAGTACTGACCTAATGTGGCCTCGAGGGCTCATTGATTGATTAGCCTTGCCTAGGTTGTACACGCAGAGACCTCGTAGTTTGACCAAACTTTAACTGACATAAATGACTAAAGATATGTACTTAAGCTGATGATATGCAACATGTGTGATAGGGAATGTGAATGAACCCTATTGGATTGACCTAGAGTGGTCTCGGGAGCTCATCAATCGATTAGCCTTTCCTCTATTGTACATGCAGAGACCTTGTAGTTTGACACGACCAAAGACTTTGAATGTACAAAGAGTCATGATTTTAATGTGTCTGATACTTGACAAAACTAGACAGACATACCTAATGCCTCAGGTAACATCGACTGATGGCCTTGTCTACGTCCACTCGTAGAGGCAACATAGTTTGACTATGTCTACGACTGACTTGACTCTATTTTTGGGATTTTCTGACATGTTTTGATTTTTTTGTGTTTTTGAAGTTTTCTAATGTTTTTTTGGATTTTTTCAAGACATTTTCTAATGGTGTAATGCTATGTACAAGATGTCATGGCACAAAACAAGGATTTTCCCCCGGTTGGGAATAAGACATGTGAGATGGAGTGGGGAATGTGATAGAATGGATGTTAGATGTCAATAGTTCCAAGCAATGGATAGGACAACCATTTATTATGAGGGATGGTGAAAAATTCTGATTGGAATTATGGTAGATGAAAGAGTGCATTTGACTACACATGGCGCCTATTTGCTAGGTTTTCAAAATGGTACTTATCCATAGCGCCACCAAAGCAGTTTTCACTATTGGACAGATTATTTCTCTTTACTTTTTTGTTGTTTTTCTAATTTTTTTGGTGTTACAAAGATGCCTGTTTGCCAAGTTTTCATCAAGGTAACCATTTTTTTGTTTTTTTTTCACTTTTTTTGTATTTTTTTGGTTTAGACATAGATTCTCAGAAGCTACGCATAGAACCTTTTTAGATGAAGGTTGTTGATCGATGACAAAAGTGGCTCTCCTTCAGGAGTAGAGAGTTGGTATGCTCCTGATCCAAAAGCTTATGTGACAATATAAGGCCCTAACCAGTTAGGTTCAAACTTTCCTCGCTTTTCTCGTTCAGCTTGATTCTTGGGATTCTCCATTAAAACCAAGTCACCAATGTCAAAGTGTCTATTTAGAACTTTCCTATTATAAATTTGACAAAGATGATTTTGATATTCTTTCAAATGGTCTAGTGCTTTTTGTCTTCGTTCATCCAGTAATTCTAGCTCTTGTAATCTAGATACATAGTATTCTTCATCATTAATGTGACCTTTCAAGGATACCCTCAGGGAAGGAATTTCAACCTCAATAGGTAAGATAGCTTCAAACCCAAATACTAGGGAGTATGGAGTGGTGCCAGTGGGAGTACGGATGCTTGTGCGGTAAGCCCATAAGGCAGGATTTAGCTGTAGGTGCCAGTCATGGCCAACTTCATTGATAGTCTTCTTTAGGATTCTAACAATGGTTTTATTAGATGCCTTGGCTTGGCCATTACCTTGTGGGTAATATGGGGTGTTAAAATGATGTTTGATATGGAACTCTTCATATAGATGGCGTACTTCTTGGTTTTTGAATGGGCGGCCATTGTTTGGGATAATGGATTGGGGTACACCATACCGACAAATGATAAAGTTTAATATAAACTTGGATATTTGTGTGTCGGTGATGTAGGTCATGGGAATAACTTTGATCCATTTGGTGAAGTATTCGGTGGTAGTTATGATGAATTTATGGTCGTTGGATGATGGAGGGTGTATCTTACCTATGAGGTCAAGCCCCCATTGGGTAAAGGGCCATGGTGATGTAATTGGACGAAGATCTTGTGTTAGTTCTCTTATCAAATATCCATGTATCTAACACTTTCTACATTTCTTTACAAAGAAATATGAGTCTTTTTCCATTGTAGGCCAATAATAACCTAATATTATAATCTTATGGGATAAAGTAGGACCACTCAAATGGGATCCACATATACCCTCATCTACTGCTTGCAAAGTCATTTGTGCTTCTTCATCATTGAGACATCTCATCAGGGTGTTATCTAAGGTATGTCTATACAGGGTATCTCTGATGATGGTGTATTTAGGTGACTTATGGATAAAGGTTCGGCGTTGGTTATTTGACAGGTCTAGAGGTAAAGATTGGTCAGTTAGATATTTGAATATGTCTTTATACCAAGGGGAAGTATGACCAATAATTGTACACACCATCACATAATCGGGGACATCATAGGTGGGGACCAATAGTTTTTCAACCAAAAATTCAAACTTTGGCACATTACTCGGAATATCCAATAAGGATCCCACAGTTGCCATAGCATTTGCAGCCCTATTCTGAATACGTGGTATTTGTTGAAAGGAAATTTCATCAAAGTACTACTTGAAACTATCAACCATGCGCTTGTAGGGGAAAATTTTCTCATCCTTAGTCTCGTAATAATCAATTACTTGCCAGACTACTATCTGAGAATCGGTAAAAAACATGTAGACTCTTAATCTTCCACTAGGTTGCCATTTTTAATCCTATCACTAAGGCTTCATACTCTGCTATCTTGTTGGTGCAAGGGAAAGCAATCCTGAATGATTTAGGAATGGTGTCACCTTGAGGTGTAACAAATAGAATACCTACTCCTAGACCACATTGTGTATGTGACCCGTCAAAGTATAATTTCCATTCGGTTCTAGTGTCAATGTTAAAGATAAATTCGTCAAGAAAATCTGCCACTAAAGGATGGTCTTCCTTCATGGGTGCATCTAATAACTGATCTACAATCACTTATCCTTTTATAGCCTTCCTCTCTACATATTGGATTTCATACTCGCTAAGTATCATAACCCATTTAGCCAATCGGCATGTTAATGTTACCTTACTTAGGAGATATTTGAGGGGATCGATCTTTATGACCAACATTGTTTGGTGATTGAGCATATAGTGCTGAATTTTTTGAGTAGCAAAGACTACTACAAGATAGGCACATTCTATGCTGTTGTAGTTTAATTCATATCCTACCAAGGTACGACTGATGTAGTAGACTGTTCTCTCATGACCTTGATCATGGTTTTGTGCGAGAAGAGCTCCTAATGTTGACTGAGTTGCTGAAATGTATAGTATCAATGGTTTTCCATCTGTAGGTGGCATTAAAATAGGTGGAGTGAGCAAGTAATCCTTGATTTTTTGGAAAGCTTCCTGACATTTAGGTGTCCATACAAATGGTACTCCTTTCTTGAGAAAATGTTGATATAAGTGTATTTTGTCTGCCAGTTGTACAATGAAATGCCTAATGGATTGTAATCTTCCCTGTAGTGTTCTTAGTTGACCAATGCTAACAGGAGGATGCATTTCTATGATAGCTCTTACATTCTCTGGATCTATTTCAATGCCTCTTCTAGAAATGATATACCCTATAAGTTTCCCCGATTTCACTCCAAAGACACACTTCTTCAGATTTAGCCCGATGTTGTAATTCTATAGCCTCTAGAATATCTTGTCTAGAACCTTCAAATGGGCTATCCTTGTTTCTGATTTTTCTATAATTTCATCTACATAATCTTCCATGAGAGTGTGTACAAAGTCATGAAAAATCATAGTCATTGCTCGTTTATAGGTTGCTCTTGCGATCTTAAGCCCAAAAGGCATAACATTCCAACAATATGTGCCCCATGGACACATGAAAGTTGTTTTGTGTTGGTCTTCAGCTGTGATTTTGATTTAGTTATATCTAGAGAAACCATCCATGAGTGATAGCATCTCGTATCCTATTGTAAGATCTACTATCATGTGTATGTTCGACAAAGGAAAGTCATCCTTAGGACATGCCTTGTTGATGTCTCTAAATTCTGTGCAAATGTGGATGCCCCTAGTTAGTTTTATCACTGGCACAAGATTTGAAATCCAGTTTGCATAATCTATAGTTCTTATAAATCCAACATCCAAGAGTTTCTTACGTTCTTCTTTGACTAGTAGAGCAATCTATGGATGCATTTTCCTTAACTTTTGTTTGACTGGCTTAATACCTGGCTATAATGGTGGATGGTGCAATATAAGGTCTTGATCTAGCCCAGGAATGTCAGCGTATGACCATGTCAAGTTTATTTGTCTCTTTGTGAAGAATTCCTTAAACTCGGGTTGTTCTACCTCTGTTAATGATGTTGCAAAGTATATGTGTGAGGGTTTTCTTCTGTATTTATGTTGACTTCAATAGACTCTTCTACTAGCATTAGTAACTTTTCTTGTTTGACAGGGAGAATATTTAAACCTCTATCCTTGGGTGCCTCAGAGAGGTTTTCACCCTCGGATACGTCCTTTATTTTGATGGTTTCTTCGTCCAAAGGCGCCCTTCGGTTTTTACCTAGGGACTCATCATTTTTCTTTTTATTTTCTTTTTTGTGACTAGAGGTGTAAATAGACTCCCCAAAATATTCTTTATCATCCAAATCTATGGTAAAACTAGCTTTCTGATCCCCTCTTGGTATGTGATGCAGAGGCTAGGTGGAGATCACTCACAAAATAGAGACTTCAACTCCCAATTAAGAACTCAACTCCAATTTCATAGACATCAACTCACCCTCAAGGGTCTCAACCCTTCAAGTTTGTAAAAAAACTAAGACCTCCACCCAGACCCTAACAAAGTCTCTCAACATGTACATGATGGAAATTTTTCCATTTAAACTCAACCTCAAAGTCAGGTTCAATACATTCTTCAAAACTCACCCTTGTGACTGGCTTTCCTTGTAGTGGTGGAAACTAGGTCTTCAGACCATAACTCAAAAACTTCCCACATGCCTTTACAAAATAAAGAGAGATTCAAACACCCATTTCATGATACACAACATATCCAACCAATGCACTAGACTCCTTAAGACCATTCCCTCCAAAAAGATTGCTCTCACCGTTTTGAAGCCCCAATTAGCCCTATTATTCAAAGGAACCCAACCACAACCAGACTACTAACCCAAGACAACCTAAAACAGTCCTGAGTAAGGTATCCAAACTCAATATTTCCAAACTCTTAGAACCCCAAAACCTTATTTTATTCCCCTACTCACAAACCCTCCTTGTAGCATAGAACCCTAGGAATTTCAAGCACCCTTATTGCAAATACATATCCCCAACCTTTCCAAACCACAAAAAATTCTCAGACACATTTAGGTTGGTCCCCCCAAGCTTCACAAATCACTAGATTCCACAAGGAAATGCTGCATCCACCATTCATAGGTCTGCTAGCCCAAATCCCATGCAAAAACCACACAAACTCCCCATAACTCACCACACACTCCAAGGGTTCAATTCATGCCCTCCTATCCTTGTGAACACAAAAAAGAAACACAAAAATTAAATCCATCCACTGAGCCACATGGAAGTCACAGTAGGTGGATGGAGGATCTCATCTCTAGGAGGCACTCAAAGCCCCTATTCAGAAAACCGGACAACCTCTGAAACTTGCTTCTCTCCACACACAAACAATGGATTTAAACCTTTAGAACAGGTGTAAAGAAATTAAACACATAGGAAATCCAATATCCAAAGCCTCAAGTCATGATAGACTTGTACGGACCAGTGTAAAGTAGAGAAAGTTTAGGAAATCAAAGAAAAAAACAGTGATCAACATTTACAAAATCATATTTTCTTATTATAAAACTGAACAACAACCCACAACTCAGGATATTACAAGGATTTATATTAATTCAACATAGAACTACCTCCTAGAACCAAGAAACTACCTCTAACTGACTTACAAGCTCTAATAACACATTATGTTGCAAAAAAATGGAAAATTAACAACCTTAATCACCATTTACATCCTTGTGTTGCCATTTTCACCTATTCTTGACTCCTACTGACCAATTACATATTGAGTGGTCACTTTGGACCTTATTCAAGAAGTAAAACATGAAAACCAACCTATTCTACCACCTAGACTTCATTGTCATCATGACATTTGACTTACAATTCTTCATATTTTGCAACTTCCTCTTTGCTTGATAATCCCAAGACCTTCAAATTTAATTTAATTTCATCATAGGTGTTGGTGCTCCTTCACCAGTATGCCTTCTCGAAGTCCCATGAACTTAGCAATTGCATCATCATTCTCGAATGTATCTTTGATGGGTGTACCTTGTTGATCCCAGTCGATAAGTTTGGGATCTATGAGAGGCATGTCATCATCAAAGTTATTTAAGGTAGAAGCTGACAAGGTGAATGTAGAATGGTTGACATGATCACAGAAGTTTTGGACTAAATCCTTTTTATTATTTTTCCTATGGGTAGGTATACTCTGTTGTGGGACTATTGTAAGGGCTGATTCATTAGAAGATGGTTTGTCAAGTGCCCAGGATACATGATCAAGGGTTTCCCAATAATAGTTCTAATGCCATTCTTCTTTAGACAAGTGCTTCCTATGATGGGCACTAGACGGTTTTACTATAGGTTTTATCCTTAGGTCCAATTCTCCAAAGAGAGCATCTATGTTCATGGTACTGGTAGAGGAAAGGGAATCCCGTTCACAATCGCTTGAGTCAAGATATTCATCATAAACTGGGGGAAGTGGTTCGTGAGATATCTTGATGTCTGCATAAGCACTCACTTCCTCTTGAAATGGTGATGAAGTACTAGGTAACCCAATTCTAAGCGGTTGAAACCCTAGACCTAGGTATTTCGGTCATGTTGAGATAGTGATCAGTTTCGTCCTTCCATTTTGATGTAGTCCTAACCCACTGTGCCCATCATAGCCTTCGTTTTGTATTATCTTAAAGCCTTTTCCATATTGGTCCTTAGCTATTTGAATAGATGATGAGGGGTATTCATTGTCTTCTTGATACAACCAAGAGGTAATATCACCTTGATCCATAATTTCTTCACTTAACTCTCCCCATTTTGGTCAATGTCATTGTATGGGGAACATGAAATGTGACTACTGACTGTCTTCTATCTAGCATGGGTAGACCATATGCCTTAGGTGGAACTAGTTGACTGACACAGTATGATTCCTTCATGTAATATTCGCCACAGCCCTTGTCTTTGATCTCGACCTTAGGAGTGGATGATGGTGGTTTGAATGAAATGGACTTAGTAAGACGTGATGGGTCAATGTATAGGGATAAAGTGGATGATGAAGCTTCTTGGTTAACTGGTACTTGTCATTGTGGAATTTATCTTAGGCTTGTACAATATTGAAATGGATCTAGATCACCATCAATCATGATCTCGGTGCCATTATACGAGAATTTAAGACATTGGTGATATGTTGAAGGTACGGCTTTCATTGCGTGTATCCAAGGTCTACCTAATAACAGGTTATACAGAAGGGTGAGATCCAAGACTTGGAAGTTGGTGTTCATAATTGTTCGGCCAATTCTGATAGGGAGTGTGACAACTCATTTGGATGATCTTTCCTCATCATCGTAAGCCTTCATGACTATACTCTTAGAGCTGTCTACGCATTCTTCTAAGAATCCTAATGCCTTAACAAATTTTAGAGTACATAGGTTCAAACCTCCTCCTCCGTCTTCCAAGACTCATTTGACTTTGGTTTGATGGACTAGGACTTTAAGATGTAATGGGTCATTGTGATCAGACTTTTTGGTTGAGTAATCTTGTTGGGAAAATGTGGCAAGATGTGAGTTGGTTAAATATCCCACCATTTCTTCGAAACGATTGACATCTAGGTCTATAGGAACAATCATGTTTTGCAAGCTTTTTCAAGAATGGCTCAATGCTCAGGTGATAAAGTCAATCGTTCCAAAATGGATATTTGTGTAGGGTTTTTCTTAATTGATCAAGGAGATTGTACCTAAACTTGGAAGTCTATGTAGGTGGCTCAGAAGAAGAACCTGGAATAGTTATCTTAGTTTTGTGTGTTTTTACAACACATTTTGGATTCTTCTTAATGACGATGGTATTGACATTTTTATTTGTACCTCTGAGGTGATTTATGATCGTTCCTTTACCATAGTCATACTTGGTATTGGAATAATTGGCTGATGGATTATTCTTGGTTCCCGAACTGGAGGATTTTCCTTTCGTGTGGTCATGTAATGGGTCTATGAAGACCTTATGATCATTGTTCTTGGTATTTTTCTTCCCATTGACCTCTATGGTTCTATTTTCAACAAAGTCTTGTATAATATTTTTTAGCTATCGACATTGTTGTAGGTTGTGTCCTTTTGTTCGATGATAGTCACAATAGGCATTGTCATCCCACCATGAAGGTTTAAACTATCCAGGATAATATTCTCATGGTTCCAAAGGTTTAATGAGATTATGTTTAATCAATTCTTTGAAAATTGTCTCGATTGGTTGTCTTAAAGGGGTAAATTCACGTGTAGGAAATCTCCTTTGTGGTCTTTGTTGTTGTGAATTTTGGACATAATTGGTTGTTTGATCTAGACTATTTGTCATGTCTTGATTTGTTTTGTAACCTCTAAGTGTGATAACTGGTCCGATATGTATGGTTTTAGCATCAACAATGTCGTCATTTGTAACATTTTTGTTTCTAGACCAGAATTTGTTTCTATTGTTTGGTGGGTTTTGATGTTGGACGACTAGGTTTCTGCCTCATAATTTTATTTCTCCTTTGTCAATAAGGGATTTTTCAAGGATGATCCTCTTTTGTACCAAGTCTAGGAATGAAGTACAACAATGTACCCTTAATTCACCTCTCAGTTTTCGATTCATGTTTTCAAGGAATATTGTGACCTTCTATTTTTCAAGTATTTCAACTGGACATCTGCTAGCTAGACTTCTCCATCTCTGGAAGAAAGTGGTTAAATTTTCTTCATCTTCTTGTGTCATGTGGCACAAGGTTTCTATTGTTACTTCATTGTCTATGTTAAAAGGAAAGTGTTCAACAAACTTCTCAGGTAATTCACCCCAGGATCGTATGCCATCTGGTAATTTAGAAAACCATTCAAGTGTTGTCCCTATAAGGGTTCACGGAAATAGTCTCATCAAGTATGTGGGGTCATATGATATGTCCATGCATGTCATTGAGAATTCTCTAATCTATTCCAAAGGATTCTTCCTCCCATTATACTTAGGCAAATTCAGTATAATGTATCCATGGGGGAAAGGTGTCATATAAAGCACTTTGTTGAATGGACATGGACATAGATCTTGCACTGAGATTGTTCATTTGCCTGACATAGACATGTTGTCCATCTATTGTTGAAGAATTTGCATTTGGTTTTGGAGGACATCTACTTGTGCCAAGGACATGTTGTTTGGATCAATGTAGATATTTTGAAATGCCATGTTCTGTGATGGGTTGTGATTTGGCAAGGGAATATATCCCATTAGAATGTTCTGATTTGGATTCAAGGTATTTCCTATTTGAATATTCTGATTTGGTATAGGAATCTTCCCTATTTGAATGTTCTGATTCCGATTGGGAATATATCCTATCTGAATGTTCTGATTTGGATTGGGAATATATCCTGTTTGAATGTTCTGATTTGGATTAGGAATATTTCCTGTCGGAATGTTTTGATTTGGGTTGGGAATATTTCCTATCGGAATGTTTTGATTTGGTATAGGAATATTCATGCCAACCTTGGATCTTTTACCAGTCGTGTTGGTGCCAAAGGGGTTTGATGAAGTTGCTCCCGTAGTAAATTATAAACCTCGTGTTATGTTGAAAGGTGTTGGGTTCACAATTGACAATGTTTGAGTTGGTATGTCAGTTGGTATTGCTGTGGTGATTTGGGGAATAGAAACACTTGACATCACAGTTTGTGTTGGTTGAATAGGTGGTGTTTGCAAAGTACGAATATCAAATCCTAGTGGTAGTATGGCATCTTCTACTAGCAACTTTTCTAGATATCTTTGGGGATCATTTGCCAAACATTCATCCATAAAGGATGCGAATTTAGGATCTTGTACTGTCGCGTCTATGTCTTCAATGTAAATTTGTCCATGTGTGTCCCTAGTGATGTGTTTTTCAAGCGAAGGTCTGTGTGGTCTTTCTTTCCTTGATGGTTGATTTGTGAAAGGATTGACAAATTTGTTAGGGTCCGACATTGCTTTTTGTTTCTTTTGAGACCTTGTTTCGAACATGAAAAGTTGCTCAAAATGGGGTAATGCAAACTATGTCTAAAAATTGATGTCCTATTGCTATGTTTTTGGATTTTCTGACAATAAAGGATGTTGCTAAAAGGATTTCTAAAATGGCATATACTAAGATGACGTATGGTAGGACAGACAATATACAAAATCTCAAGTAGACTCTGATAGTAAATGATTCAAAAATGGGTTTAACCTACCACCTATGGAATAAATGCATGCAAGGATTTGAATTTGACCAAGGAACCTAATTGTAGGAAAAAGACAGTTGACAAGATGAATTTCCCAAACTAGATTGTTGAGCTAGAAACATTTAGAAATAGGACTAAAGTGACTAGGTTCAATGATTGTGAGAAATCAGAACATGAACATATCCAATGACGAGGAAAGTTATCTATTCTATGATATAAAATTTCCTAGGAAGTATCTATATGCATGCAACTTAGGATGACTATGACTAAGACGTATATGACACCTAATGATGCAAGGTTTTTAGCAAATTCTTCAAGTTTATATCCAAGGTTGATCTTAAGAAACAAAAGTGAAAATGACAGTTATGTTTCAGACTCGATTTGCAATTTGCTAAGTTTTCTATTGATAGTCAAATGCGGTTCACCTATCAGATGTGGTTCTAATTTTGACAAATGCGGTTTAACAATCATATGCAGTGATTTTACTAAAAAGAGGTTTTGAATGTCGACTGGTGATTTGGACATGTGATAGATGTGGTTTATGCTTTGACAGATGTGGCTCACGGTAATAGTTGCGACTCGGAATAAAGATTTTGTGAACCTAATTTTTTTTGACAGACACATGCGGTTTTTCCTTTGATAGATGCGGCTTGCATATATACATGCGACTGAAATTTTGATAGTTGTGGCTTGTAATACTTGAACTTTGTAAAAGTGGACTTTGTTGACAGACACATGCAGTGTTTCCCCCAACAATTGTGACTCACAAGGACAGATGCGGTGTTAAAATTGACAATTGTGACTCAATTAGATAGTTGCGTTTTTCTGAAGATTATTTTCTGACTGACTCCATTTTGTTGATCAAGTTTTCTGATGAATATAGTAAGCACATAAATCAATTTGTTTTCAATTTGTGGTGATAGAACTATTAAAACCAGAAAACATTTACAACCTAGGCTTTGTGGATAATACTTGTTGAGTTCTTACTTGGATAAATCTAGCTACGCATATTTAAAGCGGATGACTAGTAGCTTGACCCCACTGGCTCCCCTCCACGACACTCACTTATACAGGGCAACCAAGCTACTATACCCATGAAACTCTCATGGCATACATCTTGTCTCCACACATGAACCGTAAGAATGTAAGGCAACTTCACAGGTCTGAACCTACTACACTAGCAAATAGGTAGGATTTTGACAAACTACAACATGGTTTTTAGTAAGGGAATTTCATTTGTGGGGCACTATTCAGCTCGACGAGAGACCATTTATGCCCTTCTCATCGGAATAGTGAGCATGATTTATGGGGTTTCTCCCAGAAATCCATTTTTATATATCGGGTGGAAGTCACTTGGCTTTAGCATGTTACCGGTCTGAGTCATCTTGGGGTGAGTACTTTTTCCCACCAAGACAGGCTCAAATTCTAGAGTTAGTAACCATTTCTCTTACACCCAGAATCGCATGACTATGCAAGGGGAGAGAATACTTCGATATACTGAATTGTAAAGGGTGACATAAATGTGCTTTCGCACCAAACAAAGCAAGCACTGATTCTTTTTAATCCAAATGACAATGATTTATCTACCAAACAAAAATCTTTTTAAATAAAACAAATTCATTAGGTCCTACATGCAAACTGATCAGTAGTTTTTTTTTGGTGTCTTCGGCTTTCGTCCAACAGAAAACAATGGTTTTTGGTTTTATTTGGTCTTTTATGCTTCGTTCTGCAAAAACTAAGTTAATCCACCTTAACACAGCTATAAACAAACATTAGCGATTAATGAAATAACATGAAAAACAAAAATAAAAACACGAATGTACGAAAATGAATAAATAGTGAAAAATCGATTACCAGGTAGATGCGACGCGATGTTTGACAGGCGGATGCACTTCATGTTGACAACCGAACATAGTGTGAATTGTTTACAAGCGGATGCGGTGCAAAGTATCACGGATGCGGTGCAGAATAAAAGATGCATCACGGAATGTGGCAGATGTGGTTCGCGAAGACAGATGCGTCATTTATTCGAGTGGATGCAGTGTGTCATATGATAACCTGCAAAATAAAAGATGAAAAATGGAAAGATGTTGCATGAATTTGAAGCGTGTTCACATCGGGTTCACCAAATGTAGACCTAGATTTTCTAGATTAACGCTAAATGTTGCACAGATTACAATGATCAATTCTAATCTAACAAATAATTGAAATCAAAACAACAAAGAATGAAGCAACATAATTAAACTAAATAAATCAATTGGAAATCTCTCACTGAATACATGTCCACTCCTTTGAATTATCTCGATTTCCCTTCTCCATTTTGTTGTTTTAGTATTCTTGCCCTCAGATTTTTCAGTATTAATGCAAGCATAACCTTGTTGAATGTCTAAGAAAAATATCGAAGATAAGTTTCTTCTCAAAAGTGTATGATTTTGGGAGGAGGAGTAATGATAATGATGGGCCATTTTATAGATTTTGGGTTTTCGAACGATCGGCTTAGATTCAAAGAGAGATCGATAGACGAGATTAATGAATGTCATGCGATGTGAGTTTTGTGTCAGATAGAATGTGAGTTAGAAAAGACTGCAAGATAAAGATTAAATTAGAATGATAACTTAATCTTGTATCAAGACTGTTCGAAAATAGAAAGAACATGAGTTCCCGATTAAATAAACAATTTACTCTTTAGTTAAGAGTCTTCGAAAATAGAAGAAAAAGACTTTGAATGTCAAAAGCAAAGTTAGAACTCGAAGATGAATAATTTGAATGCACACATGAATTAATTAATTAAATAAAGATATTTAATTAATGGATGCATTCATGCACATGAGTTAAAACTAGTTAACTAACTAGTTGTGACATAGAGTCCTCTTGTAGAGACAGTCAGATACCGAACCCGGAGATAACTAGCGGATTTAAAATAGATCTTCAATCAGACAGTGAGTGAATAATTAGTCAACGGAATGATAGAAGAATGTGACATACATAATTAATAAATGAGTTAAATGTTAATTTAATTCAACATTTGAAAATGAAAGATTTAATTAAATAAATAAAGATCATTTATTTAATTTGACTGTTGTAAAGGTGGAATTGAATAAATTAAATAATAAATGTTTAATTATAGATAAAGGGGGTTAAATGAATAATTTAATAATAAATATTTAATTATAGTTGAAGTATGACAAAGAGGTAATTAAATAATAAATTATTTAATTAAGAAGGAAGAATTAATTAGCTAGAGATATATTTATTTAATTAATCAAGCTGAATGAAGGTTATTATGAATTAATCAATTAATTAAAATGGAGTATTTATTTAATAGAGAAAATATGTGTTAGAAAGGTAATTAAATAATAAATATTATTTAATCATGACCATGGATATTAGAAAATTATGTCAAAAGTGGTGTTCGCAGGCCTAGACCAATTTTCGGTGGCTACATGAACAACTAACAAAAAACTCTAATTTTATTTGTTTTACATTGAAAAAATCTCTATAATTTTTTTTTAGAACTTAAGAACAATAACAAAATTGACCATTAAAATATTCCTAATATTTTTAATTCAATGTAATAACAAATACTAAAACTTAAACTCTACCTTCTTTATGATATGAGGACATCATCTTCTCAAGACGAAATCTCTATAACCTTATTCAAAACCAAACAACTCACAAATAAAATCATCCACCTTTTAAATGATATACTAATTTTTCATTATTTAACGTTATATATATATATATATATATATAGTAGTTATTTAAATATAATTATAAGTAATACTGAAATTCACCCATTTGATAACAAGTGGTATTTTCTTCATATTTCTACTTCTTCTTGTTTTCCTAGTAAAAAATATTTATTCCAACATAATTTGTGTGCCCCACTATTATACTTCAAACTTTTTAAATTTATTTATTTTAATATGTGCATAAATGTTTAATGAAACCACCTTAATTTTTTTCTTTTCAATTCTGTGTATCATTCATTTCTATGCTACTTGCAACAATAGCTAAAATATCTATCTTTATAAAAAATCTATATACATAACACCGAAAGATATATTCTTACAAATGTTAATTTTTATATTATTGTCTAAATACATATGCCATGTTCTTTCTTCCACAACAACGATCTTGGGTAGGCATTTTGAAAAGGATGAAATCTAAACTAAAAAAATGTCAACCCATCAAAACTAAAAAACTATTACAGTAAGAATTTTGATTGGCGTAGCAAGAATTGCACAAACCAATACACAAACAAAAAAAACCAATCATAAATGCACATATTTGAACACAAAATTGTTGTACTCCTCAGCGCATAGATTAAAAATAAAATCCATCAACACACACATTATTTTGGAAGAAATAGGCGATGGATTTCAGGCTTAAAAGACAATTCACTCAACCTGGTCTTCTTCGTCTACTGGGTGATAATCTAAAAACATTTAAATCGACGATAAATGACATAAAATTTAAAGATTAAAAGGGTTTGAAATAGTTAGACCCGTTCTCATTGCCCTTTATCTGATCCCACCATTTCACATGATTATTACTGCCGATTTTGTTGTTTTCATTTGCAAGCCGAAGTCCGCCCTTTGGATTCCCATCTTAAGTGCTGAAAAAATCCTCCCACTCGAATGAGAGATGCCACGCCACCTTCGATTGCAGAAGTGGGTGTGTTGGCAAGAGCGTAACGTAAATACGTGGTGGAGTGGGGTTGAGGGATGATAAATACCAGTACTCATAAAACAAAAAACAAATGTGCCTCTTTCAAACCCCTTACATTGTACTATGAGGATTTTTAATTATTTTCCATTAAAACCATTCAACAAAATTTAATATTCTTTTTACTGAGTTTTGATGTACACGGAACAAATGCCACTACAATTGAACGCCTCTCGGCGTAATAATAAATAAAAAATCCACGCAATTATAAATCTATTATTTTCTTATTATATAGATTTTTTCCCATAAATCTATATAATAAAAGCATTACAAATAAATTTTAAAATACAATAATATAGAAAACAAATAATAATTTACAATATTTTTTCTTGAAAAATCTTTTCAGGTATAGGTATGAGTTTTTGCAATCTACGAATTATTGTTATGAGATTGGTTTTGGATTCAGTTGTGTATATTTTTTAGTTGAATTTTCAAATCTTATTTAGAGATCCATTGTCATCAAAAAGAGGAGAGCAAAGGACTAGAAAATACACGACATGAGATGAAGAAGAGGCAATAAAGATAGACGAGGAAAATGCAAAAAATAGAAATGAAATGCATAGGAAGGTTCATTTTCTAGTTATGAGAATGGTTTAATATTTAGCATAGTAAAATTCCTTTATATTACATAATATTTAACATAATAAACTTACTCTATATTACATAATATTGATAGTGGTTTTACACAATGCATGAATCATACAAAAGATAAATATGAGTGCTTTAAAATATGAATAAAAAGAAATACAATAATGAATCTTTTCCTCCACTTTTTAGCATGTGTAGATATTAATAAACATATTGAAAGTGGTTTTACACATTGTATGGATCATGTAAAACATAAATATCATTGCTTTAAAATGTGAATAAAAAGAAGAAAAAAACTAAGAACAACACTTTAAAAATTTTGCTAAATTGAGATTTGCTTTGCTACTATTAATCCCATCTCAACTATTAAGCAAAGTCATACATTTAATATTAATTTGTACTAAGTGTAGACAACAAAAATTGGTCTAGGCCTACGAACACCACTTTCGACATAGTTTTCTAGTATCCATGGTCATGATTAAATAATGTTAATTATTTAATTACCCTTTTTAATTAATTCATAATAACCTTTATTCAACTTGATTAATTAAATAAATCGTAATTATTTATTCATGTCACTAAATAATTAATTCTTCCTTATTAATTAAATAATTTATTATTTAATTACCCCTTTGCAATACTTCAACCATAATTAAATATTTATTATTTAATTATTTATTTAATCCCCTTTATCTATAATTAAATATTTATTATTTAATTTATTCAATTCCACCTTTACAACTGTCAAATTAAATAAATTATCTTTATTTATTTAATTAAATCTCTCACTTTCGAATGTTGAATTAAATTAACATTGAATTCATATTTATTTATTTATGTCACATTCTTCTATCAATCAGTTGATTAATCATTCACTCACCTTTTGACTCAAGATCTATTTTTAGTTCTCCAGTTATCTCCGGATTCAACATTTGATTGTCTCTGCGTGAGGACTCTCTGTCACAACTAGTCAGTTAACTAGTTCTAACTCATATGCATGATGTGTTTATTAATTAAATATCTTTATTTAATTAATTAACTCATGTTTGCATTCGAATGTATTATTCTTTGATTTCTAACTTTGTCTTTGATATTCAAAGTCTATTTCTTCTATTTTCGAAGACTCTTAACTGAAAATTAAGATCGAGAACTCTTGTTCTTTCTATTTTTGAATAGTTTTGACACAAGATTAAGTTATCTTTCTAACTTAATCTTTATCCTACAGTATTTTTTGAATCATGTTCTATCTAACACATAACTCACATCGCATGGCATTCATCAATCTCATTCATTGATCTCTCTTTCAGTCTGAGTCAATCGTTCGAAAACCCAAAATCTATAAAATGGTCTATCATTATCATTATTCCTCCTCCCAAAATCATACACTTTTGAGAAGAAACTTATCTTCAATATTTTTCTTAGACACTCGACGAAGTTATGCTTGCATCAATACTGAAAAATCTAAGGGAAAGAATACTAAAACAACAAAATGGAGAAGAGAAATCGAGATAATTCAAAGGAGTGAACGCATATTCGGTGAGATCTTTTCAATTCATTTGTTTGGTTATTCATTATGTTTACTTATTCGTTCTTTGTTGTTTTTGATTTAGATTGTTTATTAGTTTAGAATTGATCATTGTAATCTTTGCAGCTATTAGCATTTAATCTCCAAGCAGAAATCTAGGTCATACATTTTGTGAACCTAATATGAACACGCTTCAAATTCATGCAACATCTTTTCATTTCTGCTAGTTATCGTACGACACACCGCATCTGTTTAGAAAAATGATGCATTTTCCCTCGCCCACCGCATCTGCCATATTCCGCGACGCATCTGCCATTTTACACTGCATCCGTGAACCTGTGCACTGCATCCGCCTATCAACATCGAGTCGCATCTATGGCTCTAAACGCCGCATCTACTTGGTAATCAACTTTTCACTTTTTTGTCATTTTCGTACATTCATATTTTCATTCTCGTTGTTTAGGTTATTTTCATTTTTGCTAATGTTTGGTTATAGTTGTGTTAAGGTGGATTAACTTAGTTTTTGCAGAATGATGCATAGAAGACCATAAAAACACAAACCATTGTTTTCTATAGGACGAAAGTCGAAGACACCAAAAACAAATTACTAATCATTTTTGCATGCAGGACCTAATGAATTTGTCAATTTTATTTTTGTAAGCTTTTTGTTTGGTAGTTAGATAATTTTTGTTAGGATTAAAAAGAACCACTGTTTGCCTTGTTTGGTGTGAAAGCAAGTTTTTGTAACCCTTCATGATTCGGTATATCAGAGTATCCTCTCCCCTTCCGTAGTCATGTGATCCTGGGTGTAAGAGAAATGGTTACTGACTCTAGAACTTGCGCCTATCTTGGTGGGAAAAATTACTCACCACAAGACGAGTCAGACCAGTAGCACGCTAGATGCCAAGCAACTTCCAACCAGTATATAAAAGTGGATTCTTGGGGAAAGCCCAAGAATCATGCTCACTATTCCAATGAGAAGGGAAGAAATGGTCTCTCACCGAAGTTGAATAGTGCCCCATGAACAGAATGCCCTTACTAAGCACCTTGTTGTAGATTTGCCAAAATCCTACCTATTTGCTGGTGTAGCAGGTTCGGACCTATGAAGCCGTCTTACATTCTTATGATTCATGTGTGGAGATGAGATGTATGCCATGGGAGATTCATGGGTATAGTATCTAGGCTACCCCATATAAGTGAGTGTCATGGAGGGAATCCAGTGGGGTCAAACTACTAGTCATCCGCCTTGAATATGCGTAGATGGAGAAATCCAAGTAAGAACTCAGCAAGTATTGTCCACAAAGCTTAGGTTGTAAATATTTTTAGTCTTAATAGTCCTATCATCACAAACTGAAAATACGTTGATTTATGTACTTGTTTTTTGTTGTATTCGTCAAAACACTTGATCAACAAAATAGACTCAGTTGAAAAAACAATCCTCAAAAAAATGTAACCATCATGGTAAGTCGCAATTATCAATTTTAACACCGCATATGTCCTAGCGAGTCGCAATTGTTAGGGGAAACGCCGCATGTGTCTGTCAAAAAATTCCTCTTTTACATAGTCAAGTATTACGAACCACAACTTTCAAACTTTGAGTCGCATCTTTTATAGAAAATGCTACATGTGCCTGTCACAAAATTCCTTTATTACAGTCCAAGTATTCTGAGCCACAACTATCAAAATTTGAGTTGCATGTGTATTTGCAAGCTGCATTTGTCAAAGGAAAAACTGCATGTGTTTGTCAACCAGGTTAGATTCAGAGTTGTTATTCCGAGTCACAACTATTACTGTGAGCCGCATCTGTTAAAGTAAAACCCACATCTGTCAAAATTCCAAAACACCAGTCGACATTCAAAACCAAGGTTTTAGTCAAATCACAACAAGCACATTGGTAAACCGCATCTATCAAAGTTAGAACCGCAACTGATAGGTGAACCGCATTTGACTGTCAACAAAAAACTTAGCAAACTACAAATCGAGTCTGAAACATAACAGAGATTTTCGCTTTTTATTCTTAAGATCAACCTTGGATAGAAACTAGAAAAACTTTGTTCAAAAAACCTTACATTATTAGGTGTCAAATACGTCTTATTCATAGTCAAACGTCTTAATCATAGTCATCCTAAGTTGCATGCATATAGATACTCCCTAGGAAATTGCATATCGTAGAATAGGTAACTTTCCTCGTCATTGGATACATTCATGTTCCGATTTTTCACAAGTCATTGAACCTAGTCACTTTAGTCCTATTTGTGAATCTTTCTAGCTCAATAGTGTAGTTTGGAAAATTCATATTGTCAATTATCTTTGTCCTACAATCAAGTTCCTTGGTTAGATTCAAATCCTTGCATGCATTTATTCCATAGGTGGTACGTTATACCCATTTTAGTATCATCTACCGTCATAGTCTACTCAAAATTTTGCATATTGTTCATCCTTTGGAACACATTAGAGAATTCTCAATGGCATGCATGGACATATAATATGACCCCATATACTTGATGCGACTATTTCCACGAACCCTCATAGGGATAGCATTGGAATGGTTTTCTAAATTACCATATGGCATACGATCTCGAGGTGAATTAGCTGAGAATTTTTTTGAACACTTTTCTTTTAACATAGACAATGAAGTAAGAATAGCAACCTTGTGCCACACGACACAAGAAGATAACAAAACTTTCACCACTTTCTTCCAAAGATGGAGAAGTCTAGCTAGCAGATGTCCAGTTGAAATACCCAAAAAATAGGTCATGATATTCCTTGAAAACATCAATCCAATACTGAGAGGAGACTTATAGGTACATTTTTGTACTTCATTCCTAGACTTGGTACAAAAGGGCATCATCCTTGAAAAAGGCCTTATTGACAAAGGAGAAATAAAAGTACCAGGCAGAAACCTAGTTATCCAACATCAAAACACACCAAACGATAGAAACAAATTCTGGTCTAGAAACAAAAATGTTATGAATGATGGCATTGTTGATGCTAAAAACATACATACGGGACCAGCTATCACACTTAGAGGGTACAACCAAAATGCAGACATGAAAAATAGTCCAGATCAAACAGCCAATTATGTCCAAAATTCACAACAACAATGACCACAAAGGAGATTTCCTACACGTGAATTTACCCCTTTAGGGAAACCAATCGAGATGGTTTTCAAAGAGTTGATTAAAAATAATCTCATTAAACCTTTGGAACCACGAGAATATGATCTTGGATAGTTTAAACCTTCATGGTGGGACGACAATGCCTATTGTGACTATCATCGCACAAAAGGACACAACCTACAACAATATCGACAACTAAAGAATATTATACAAGACTTTGTTGAAAATGGAACCATAGAGGTCAATGGGTAGAAAAATACCAAGAACAGTGATCATAAGGTCTTCAGAGACCCATTACATCACCATGCAAAAGGAAAAGTCTCCAGTTCAAGAACCAATAATAATCCATCAGCCAATTATACCAATACCAAGTATGACTATGGTGAAGGATTGATCATAAATCACCTCCAAGCTGCAAATGAAAATGTCAACACCATTATCATTAAGAAGCACCCAGAATGTGTTGTGAACACACATAGAACTAAGATAACTATTCCAAGTCCTTCTTCTAAGCCACCTATGCAAAATTCCAAGTTTAGATACAATCTCCTCGATCAATTGAGCAAAACCCCTACACAGATATCCATTTTGGAACTATTGACTTTGTCACTTGAGCATCGAGCCATTCTTGACAAAGCTTTGCAGAACACGACTGTACCTACAGACTTAGATGCCAATCATTTCGAATAAATGGTGGGATATTTAACCAAATCACATCATGCCACATTTTCCCAACAAGACTATTCAACCAAAAAGTCTAATCATAATGACCCATTACATCTTGAAGTCCTAGTCCATCAAACCAAAGTTAGACGAGTCTTGGTAGACGGAGGAGCATGTTTGAACCTGTGTAGCCTAAAATTGGTTAAGGAATTAGGATTCTCAGAAGACTACATAGACACCTCTAAGAGTATAGTCATCAATGCTTACGATGATAAGGAAAGATCATCCAAAGGAGTTGTCACATTCCCTATCAGAATTGGCCCAAAAATTATGAACACCAGCTTCCAAGTCTTGGATCTCACCTTTCGTACAACCTGTTATTAGGTAGACCTTGGATACATGCAATGAAAGTTGTACCTTCAACATATCACCAATGTCTTAAATTCCCTTATAATAGCACCGAGATCATGATTGATGGTGATCTAGATCATTTTCAATATTGTACAATCCTAAGGGAAATTCCACGACGACAAGTACTAGTTAACCAAGAAGCTTCATCATTGACTTTATCCCTATACGTTGACCCATCACATCTTACCAAGTCAATTTCATTCGAACCACCATCAAACACTCCTAAAGTCAAGATCCAAGAAAAGGGTTGTGGCGAATATTACATAAAGGCATCATACTGTGTTAGTCAACTGATTCCACCTAAGGCATATGGCTTACCCATGGAAGATAGAACACAGTCTGTGGTCAAATTTCGTGTTCCCCCTACAATGACATTGACCAAATGGGGAGAGTTAAGTGAAGAAATTATGGATCAAGGTGATATTACCTCCTGGTTGTATCAAGAAGACAATGAATACCCCTCGTCGTCTATTCAAATAGCTAAGGAAAAATATGGAAAAGGCTTTAAGATTATGCAAAATGAAGGCTATAACGGGCACAATGGGTTAGGACTACATCAAAATGGAAGGACAGAACCGATCACTATCTCACCACGACCGAAATACCTAGGTCTAGGGTTTTAGCCGCTTAGAATTGGGTTTCCTAGTACTTCGTCACCATTTCAAGAGGAAGAGTGTGCTTATGCAGGCATTGAGACATCTCATGAACCACTTCCCCTAGTCTACGATGAGACTCATGAATCACTTCCCCTAGTTACGATGAATATCTCGACTCAAGCGATTGTGAATGGGATTCTTTTTCCTCTACCAGTACCATGAACATAGATGATCTCTTTGGATAATTGGACCTAAAGGTAAAACCTATATGAAAACCATCTAGTCCCCATCATAGGGAGCACTTGTCTAAAGAAGAATGGCATAAGCACTATTATTCGGAAACCCTTGATCGTGCATCTTGGGCACCTGACGACTCAACCTTTTACAATAGTCCCACAACAAAGTATACCTACCTATAGGAAGAAGAACAAGAAGGAGTTAGTCCAAAACTTTTGTGATCATGTCAACCACTCTATATTCACCTTGTCAGCTACTACCTTTAATAACTCTGATGATGACATGCCTCTCATATATCCCGAACTTATCGGTCGGGATCAACAAGTTACACCCATCCTAGATACATTTGAGAACGACAAAGCAATTGCTGAGTTCATGGGACTTCGAGAAGGCATACCAAGAGGGGATCATAAAGTTGGTTTTACCATAGACTTAGATGACAAAGAATATTTTGGGGAGTCTATTTACACCTCTAGTCGCAAAAATGAAAATAAAAAGAAAAATGATGAAAATGAGAAAAATGATGTGTCCCTAGGTGAAAACCGAAAGGCGCCTTTGGACAAAGAAATAGTCAAAATAAAGGACATATCCAAGGGAGAAAACCTCCCTGAGGCACCCAAGGATAGAGGTTTAAATATTCTCCCCATTGAACAAGAAAAGTCACCAATGCTGGTAGAAGAGTCTATTGCACTCAACATAAATACAGAAGAAAACCCTCAGCACATATACTTTGCAGCATCATTGACAGAGGCAGAACAACCCAAGTTTAAGGAATTCTTCGCAAAAAGAAAAATAAAATTTGCATGGTTATAATTTGACATGCCTGGTCTAGATCTAGAACTTATATTGCACCATCTACTATTACAGTCAGGTATTAAGCCATTCAAACATAAGTTAAGGAAAATGCATCCATAGATTGCTCTACTGGTCAAGGAAAAACTTAAGAAACTCTTGGATGTTGGATTTATAAGAACTATAGACTATGCAAACTAGATTTTGAATATTGTGCCAGTGACTAAACCAACTAGGGGCATCCGAATTTGCACAAACTTTAGAGACATCAACAAGGCATGTCCTAAGGATGACTTCCCTTTGTTGAACATAGACATGATAGTAAATCTTACAATAGGATATGAGATGCTATCCCTAATGGATGGTTTCTCTAGATATAACCAAATAAAAATCGCAAATGAAGACCAACACAAGACATCTTTCTCGTGTCCATGGGGTACATACTGTTGGAATGTTATGCCATTTGGGCTTAAGAACGCAGGAGCTACCTATCAACGGGCAATGACTATGATTTTCCATGACTTTGTACACACTCTCATGGAAGATTATGTAGATGAAATTATAGCTAAATCAAAAACAAGGGTAGATCATTTGAAGTTTCTAGATAAGATATTCCAGAGGCTAGAGAATTACAACATTAGGATAAATCCGAAGAAGTGTGTCTTTGGAGTGAAATTAGGGAAACTGTTAAGGTATATCATTTCCCGAAGAGGTATTGAAGTAGATCTAGAGAAGGTAAGAGCTATCATAGAAATGCCTCCTCCTATCAACATTGGTCAACTAAGAACACTAAAAGGAAGATTACAGTCCATCAGGCATTTCATTGTACAACTAGCAGACAAAATAAACCCATTTCAACATTTACTCAAGAAAGGAGTACCATTTGTGTGGACACCTAAATTTCAGGAAGCTTTCCAACAAATCAAGGATTACTTGCTCACTCCACCTATTTTAATGCCACCTACATATGGAAAACCATTGATACTATACATTTTAGCAACTCAATCAACATTAGGAGTTCTTCTCGCACAACACGATGATCAAGGTCATGAGAGAGAAGCCTACTACATTAGTCGTACCTTGGTAGGATATGAATTAAATTATAGCAACATAGAATGTGTCTTTCTTGCGGTAGTCTTTGCTACTCAAAAACTACAACACTATATGCTCAATCGCCAAACAATGTTGGTCACAAAGATTGATCCCCTCAAATATCTCCTAAGTAAGGCAACATTAATAGGTCGATTGGCTAAATGGGTTATGATACTTAGCGAGTATGAAATCCAATATGTGGAGAGGAAGGCTATAAAAGGACAAGTTATTGCAGATTAGTTAGCAGATGTACCCATGAAGGCAAACCATCCTTTAGTGGCAGATTTTCGTGATGAATTTATCTTTAACATTGACACTAGAACAAAATGGAAATTATATTTTGACGGGTCACATACACAACGTGGTTCAGGAGTAGGTATTCTATTTGTTGCACCTCAAGGTGACACCATTCCTAAATCATTCAGGATTGCTTTCCCTTGCACCAACAACATAGCAGAGTATGAAGTCTTAGTGACAAGATTAAAAATGGCAGCACAATGAAAGATTAAGAGTCTACATGTTTTTGGCGATTCTCAACTAGTAGTCCAACAAGTAAACGATGATTATGAGACTAAGGATGAGAAAATTTCCCCCTACAAGTGCATGGCTGACAGTTTCAAGTAGTACTTTGATGATATTTCCTTTCAACAAATACCACATATTCAGAATAGGGCTGCAGATGCTATGGCAACCATGGGTTCCTTATTGGATATTCTGAGTAACATGCCTAAGTTTGATTTTTTGGTTGAACAGTTGTTGGTCCCCGCCTATGATGTCCCTGATTCTGTAATGGTGTGTACAATTGTTGGTCCTACTTCCCCTTGGTATAAAGACATATTCAACTACCTAATTGACCAAATCTTACCTCTAGACCTGTCAAATAACCAATGTCGAACCTTTATCCGTAAGTCAGCTAAATACACCATCATCGAAGATACCATGTATAGACGTACCTTAGATAACACCCTAATGAGATGTCTTGATGCTGAAGAAGAACAAACAACTTTGTGAGTGGTGCATGAGGGTATATGCGGATCCCATTCGAGTGGTCCAACTTTAGCCCATAAAATTATGAGATTAGGTTATTATTGGCCTAAAATGGAGAAAGACTCATATATCTTTGTGAAGAAATGTAGATAGTATCAGATACATGGACATTTGATAAGAGCACCAACACAAGAGCTTCATCTGATTACATAACCATGGCCTTTTGCCCAATGGAGACTTGATCTCATAGGTAAGATACACCCTCCATCATCCAGTGACCATAAATTCATCATAACCGCCACTGAATACTTCACCAAATGGATTTAAGTTATTCCCATGACCTACATAACCAACACACAAATATTCAAGTTTATCTTAAACTATATAATTTTTCGGTATGGTGTACCCCAATCCATAATCATAGATAATGGCCGCCCATTCAAATACCAAGAAGTATGCCATCTATGTGAAGAGTTCTATATCAAACATCATTTTTCCACCCCATATTACCCACAAGGTAATGGCCAAGCCGAGGCATCTAATAAAACCATTGTTAGAATCCTAAAGAAGACTGTCAATGACGTTGGTTGTGACTCGCACCTACAGCTAAATCCTGCCTTATGGGCTTACCGTACAAGCATCCGTACTCTCACTGGTGCCACTCCATATTCCCTGGTATTCGGATCCAAAGCTATCTTACCTATTGAGGTTGAAATTCCTTCCCTGAGGGTATCCTTGAAAGGTCACATTGATGATGAAGAATACCGTGTATCAAGATTACAAGAGCTAGAATTACTGGATGAGCAAAGATAGAAAGCACTAGACCATTTGCAAGCATATTAGAATCATCTTCGTTGAACCTATAATAGGAAATTTATAAATAGACACTTTGACATTGGTGACTTGGTTTTAATGGAGAATCCCAAGAATCAAGCTCAACGTGAAAAGCCAAGAAATTTTGAACCTAACTAGTTAGGGCTTTATATTGTCACAATTTTTTTTGGATTAGGAGCATACCAACTCTCTACTCCTGAAGGAGAGCCACTTTTGTCACCAATTAACAGCCTCCATATGAAAAGGTTCTATATGTAGCTTCTGAGAGTTTTTTGTTTTAACCGAAAAAATACAAAAAAATGAAAAAACAAAAAAATGGTTACCTTGATGAAAACCTGGCAAATAGGCATCTTTGTAACACCAAAAATAACAAAAAAGTAAAGAGAAATAATCTATCCAATAGTGAAAACCGCTTCGATGGCTCTATAGATAAGTACCATGGTGAAAACCTGACAAATAGATGCCATGTGTAGTCAAACTCGCTCTTTTGTCTACCATCATTCCAATTAGACTTTTCACCATCCCTCATAATAAATGGTTGTCCTATCCATTTCTTGGAACGATTGACATCTAACGTCCATTCTGCCACACTCCCCACCCCATCTCAGATGTCTTATTCCCGACTGGGGGAAAATCCTTGTTCTAAACCATGCTACCTTGTACATAGCATTACACCATCATAAAATGTCTTGAAAAATCCAAAAACATTAGAAAACTTCAAAAAAAAAAACACAAAAAGTCAAAACATGTCAGAAAATCCCAAAAACAACGTCATTCATGTCAAGTCAATCATGTTAAGTCAGCCGTAGACATAGTCAAACTACGTTGCCTCTACGACTAGGACATAGGCAAGGCCATTAGTCCATGTGCCCCCGAGGCATTAGGTCTATCTATCTAGGTTTGTCATGTATCACACACATAAAATCATGACTTTGTACATTCAAAATCATTGGTCGTGTTGAACTACGAGTTCTCTACGTGTACAATATAGGCAAGGCTAATCAATTGATGAGCTCCCGAGACCACACTAGGTCAGCCCAATAGGGTTTATCACAATACACTATCACACACATTGCATATCATTCACTTAGATGCATGTCTTTATCCGCATTAGTTCAGTACTTTAGGGTATCATCTCATGTCATACACTGTCAATACACATACACACACTTTTAATTAGTCAAGGAATTAAAAAAACTCATGCACCAACAAGGTAACATCTCAAATAGTCATCAGGTCAATATCAAAGACATTGTCAAAGTGATCAACCTATGTCTTAGCAAGATATGTCTTTCTTGTTAACAGACGTCGTCAAAATTGTCATAGTCTCATGTAGCTTATCGCATCAACGTCATCAGGCTCCAACGTCTTATACGACACGTGTCTTTCTAAAACCTGGCTTTGTCATGCCTTATACAAATAGTCACCATGTCAAACCCAGACTCAACGTCTTATTGCAGTATGTGTCACCCATCACATTACGCTATGTTAAATATCAAACAATCAAACAATCCTACAAGATCAAGTTTTTGGCGAATACTTTTAGTTGACTTTATGACTATATTTTATTTTGTCTTATCTTTTTATCCATTTGTGAATTTAGTCTGGTTACTAGCTTTCTCGAGGATGTCCCTTGAAGGATTTAGAGAAGAAAGGATGTCTCAAGACTCTTTTTCTTTGGCTGTTGTCTGTCAACTATCTTTTTAACATTGGTTTTTGAGTCATGTTACTAGTTTCCTCAAGGATGTCTTATCAAGGATTTAGAAGAGCAATGATGTCTCATGACCCATCTTTTATTTGTTTGGTGTCTGTGGTTTGTCTCGACAAAACGACTAGGGCATTCTTGTCCTTAGTATGAGTTAAGACACTCCTTGTCTACGATTGTCTGTTTTTCACAGATGGATGACTTTGTACACTATGGTCTATCTCATATCATGGTGTGTACTATCCATTTGTGTCATGTCCCACCCAATGATGATAAAAAGAAAGAATAGCATATTTGGCACAATATTGAAGATCATATTTTTCTCAATCAATAACCATTCTTTTTCAATACTAAATTTTTGAATTATTCATGCTAACATTTCTTCTTTTCTGCACCTTCACCACCATTATCTATCCATTTCGAGAGCACACTCTTGTTCTTTTAACCCACATGTTCTCTCGAGGGGGCATACCAATACCTCCTCGTCATACCACTACCTCCTCGTCATCCTTCCTCACCCTAATTTCACTGGGGCATACCCTAACCTATTTCATGCTGGGGCATGATCGGCGCATATTTTCTTTGACACAATGTCGAAACAACATTGTATCAAAGAGGGGCAAACTGTAGACACCGAAAATTGGTCTAGGCCTACGAACACCACTTTTGGCATAATTTTTTATTATACATGGTCATGATTAAATAATGTTAATTATTTAATTACCCTTTCTAATACATATTTCCTTTATTAATTAAATACCCTTTTTTAATTAATTCATAATAACCTTTATTCAACTTGATTAATTAAATAAATCATAATGATTTAATTATGTCGCTAACTAGTTAATTTTTCCTTCTTAATTAAATAATTTATTATTTAATACCCCTTTGTCATACTTCAACCATAATTAAATATTTATTATTTAAGTATTCATTTAACCCCCTTTATCTATAATTAAATATTTATTATTTAATTTATTCAATTCCACCTTTACAACTGTCAAATTAAATAAATTATCTTTATTTATTTAATTAAATCTCTCACTTTCGAATGTTGAATTAAATTAACATTTAATTCATATTTATTTATTTATGTCACATTCTTCTATCAATTAGTTGACTAAGCATTCACTCACCTTCTGACTAAAGATCTATTTTTAGTTCTCCAGTTATCTCTGCATTCAACATCTGATTGTCTCTGTGAAAGGAATCTCTATCACAACTACTCAGTTAACTAGTTCTAACTCATATGCATGATGTGTTTATTAATTAAATATTTGGGTATGTGCAGGATCATCATGGAAAAAACAGGTCTTTAAGTGGCAATGAAAATTCAGAAAATCAGAGTTGGGCAACCTGACATAAAAATTTGAATAAGTTATCTATATTATTTCAAAAATATGTAAGAATAGAATCTGTGGAAAATTGAATATAGTTTCTAAACTACTAGGTTATTTTTTGTAAAAAAAAAATCTATTTGCTAAAAATTTGAAATTTCAATGCAGTAGTACTGAAATTTCAGCGAAAAAATAAAAAGTAGGTGTCTGTCTGACCGCCCTAACCATAATAAAATCATAATATTTTTTTATAAAATTTTAGATATAAGTAGAGGACTCATGTCTAGATTTGATGCATATTTTTTTGTAATTTTTTTTCAAATAAATAATTAATTATGAATTCGTTATTACAAATTTTTAAAAATATTAAAACTCGTATGTCTGACCACCTTAACTTGGTCAAAAATTAATGGAATTCATTCTTTTTTTTTTAATCCTATAGTATGCGAAGCATAGAATGTGACGCATGTTTTGGATTCAAAAAATGTGATACCGTTTGAAAGTTATGGATGTTTTTCTATTAGACTATCAATCAGGACTTTAGTCGTAATTCTGATAAAAAATAAAGAATTATTATTTATTAGATTCTAAAGAAAATACAATTTATACTGGTAGAAAGCTGAGAAGCTCCTTTACAAACCCTTTTCGTTTTATCAATTTTAGATAAAATAAAAGTCGTCAGCCACATGGGTGAAGTCTGGAAAAATAAGGTAAGTTGTTAAACACATTTTATGTGTTGACTTTTAGGATTGGCAGGTCCGAACCAAATCCCGAGCCTAATACCAAGGCATTAAATTTTGTGTTAGAATATCGGATATCCGATTCAAATCGGATATATCCAATTTGAATCCAATATCGGATTTGAATTCGATATATGATATCTTTTAGATCAGTTTTAAAACAATTTATACAATCTTTAATATATTATTTAAAAATGCAATTAAGTTTATAATTTAATATATATAATATCCAATAAAGTTTATAATGTAAAATGTAATATATTTAATATACAATTTATGGTAATCTCTTACCGAATTATGTATTTAATATATAATATATTATTAAATGTATAATATTTAAATATTATTTCAATATTTTAGTTAATCTATAAATATTTTAATATTATTTCAATATTTTAGTTATTCCATAAATAATTAAATATATATACTAGCAATTTATAAAATATTTAAATATTATCTCTTTCCCTCTCGCTCTCTCCACCTCCATCTCTCTCAAGTCTCTCTCTCTCTCTCTCTCTCTCTCTC
>CM021105.1:217071765-217276212 GCA_007115665.2 Sequoiadendron giganteum | reverse complement strand
CCTCTCCTCTCTCTCTCTCTCTCTCTCTCTCTCTCTCTCTCTCTCTCTCTCTCTCTCTCTCTCTCTCTCTCTCTCTCTCACGTCTCTCCCTCCTCCCCCTCTCCCTCTCTCAAGTCTCTCTCTCTCTCTCTCTCTCTCTCTCTCTCTCTCTCTCTCTCTCTCTCTCTCTCTCTCTCTCTCTCCCTCTCTCTCTCCCTCTCCCACTCTCCCTCCCTTTATCTTCATCTCCCTCTCTCTCCCTCTCCCTCTCTCTCTCTCTCTCCCTCTCCCTCTCACCTCTTGCTCTCACTCCCCCTCCCTCTCCTCTCCTCTCTCCCACTCTCCTCCACTTTATCTTCATCTCCTCTCTCCCTCTCTCCTCTCCTCTCCCTCTCCCTCTCCCTCTCCTCTCTCCCTCTCCCTCTCCCTCTCCCCTCTCCTTCTCACTCCCTCTCCTTCTATCTCTCCCACTCTCACTCTCACTCTCCCACTTACCCTTTTTCCCTCTCCATCTCACTCTCCCTCTCCCTTTGGTCTATGTGCGTACAAATCGGATATCCGATTTGTGAAACTCCATTGTGCAGAGGTTATATCTTACCATTGCAGAACATGTTTTACAAATCGAATATCTGATTCAAATCGGATATCCAATTTGTGGGCCATAGAAAAACCCCATGTGGGTCATTTTTGTGCATTCCAACGGACCCTTCATTCTGTTTGCAGCACTTTGCAGGCGACAAACATGCGGTTTCAGACAGGAAGAGACAAAGATAAACTTTTAGGAGATTCTTGTACTCAAATTTGTCATACATAATGATTTTTTAGCATCTTTTATTTGGTATAATGGGGAGCAGCAGTCGTCGGAAGCAAAAACGTAAGAGAAAGCTGACAAAAGAACAAATTGAAGGATATAGACAAAGAGATAGAGAAGGTCATAGAAAGAAAAGACAAGGTATGTTAAATATTGGTGAACCTTGAGCCCTATGGTCTTTCAAGTGAAGAGGAAATTGAATATGTTCAAGGTGAAAATGTAGAACATGATATTGAAATTGGGAATGAAAATGTTCAAATTGATATTGAAAATTTTCAAGGTGAAAATGTTGGAATTGAAGATGTTGAACATTATATTGAAATTGGGAATGAAAATTTTGAAATTGATAATGAAAATGTTGGAATTGAAGATGTTGAACATGATATTGAAATTGGGAATGAAAATTTTGAAATTGATAATGAAAATGTTGGAATTGAAGATGTTGAACATGATATTGAAATTGGGAATGAAATTGTTCAAATTGATATTGAAAATGTTCAAGGTGAAAATGTTGGAAATGAAGATGTTGAACATAATATTGAAGCAAGTGTAAATTATGTTTCACCAGATTACACGAGAAATGAAGAACCTTGTGTGGAAGAAAGAGGTATTCCAAATTCAAGACCTTCAAGGACCCCTAAATGGTTAGTTGAAATTGATGATAACATTATAAACAATTTTGAAGGCAAGAGGTCAACATGAACTATTCGGTTGTGGGCTAGAATACTTTTCAACCAATATTTTAGCAATAAGACATTGACCGATCAATGCCAACTTTTTGTACAATTGCTAAAGATGCAAAAGATGAGACCTTTGCTAGCCAAATTGAAGATTCGTCTGAACAAGAGGGCTGAAAAAAATTCTATTATTGTCAAAAATATTTTTAATGCTCTCAAGTCTATTGGAAAAAATAACAAGGAAAAAGATAAGAGAGCTGCTCGGAGAGTCATTACCACCACCCTAGTAAGCCATCAATTGAAAAAGGCTCGCTTTATGAGACAAACTTGTATTGATTTTGACTTAAATCGTAAAACTTTGGATAGAGCACTTGCAAGAAGAGAAAAAATAGATGATCCTCTTCAAAATGATACATGGGATTTTGCCGGAAGGCTTACACGTGTTGATAAGAAGCTAATCGATAATGTAAAGTAGGCAATTCAACAATTTTGGCATGATAACTCTAGAGTATCACCTAATGCAAAGGATGTTTTAAAGTTAAGAATTGGTAGTCGAGACCGTACACCCCATCCTAAACATTTCTTGGAATCAAGACAAACAATGTTGTTCAACAAATTTAATCAAACACATCCAAATATGGAAATCTTGCAAAGAACTTTTGAAGGTTTGAAGCCATTCTATTGTGTGCCTCTTAAGATTCGTAATACTTGTTGTTGCAAATACCATGTGGAGTTTTCAATGTACCATGAACTATTATGCTATATCCATTCTACTTTGCATACTAATGAAATGTTGTAGGAGTGTGGTGCAATGCATCTTCCAAAATCATCAAGGGACTTGCTAGATCTATTTTTATGTTCTAGGGATGATGGTTCCTTTTTCTATAGAAATGATTGTTTAAATGTGAAGTGCTCACAATGTGGTGGCTTGTCAAAGTTTGTTCAATGTTTTCATGAGGGTTCGGAACATGAATTTGGAAAGAATCTTGTTGAGAAAAAGAGATATGAGATAGTCAAATATACTTTGCAAAGTGGAGGTGAAGGTTCTAGATGCGAGTTGGTTACAAAAGAATGCAGTGTTGCTGATTTTATTTCAGATTTTAAGGACAATCTTTTCTACAAATATGCAAGGCATAGTCATAGGTCTCGGTGGTTGGATCAACAATTCAGGATATGTAAGGACTCTTTTCCGATTGGCACTATTATATCAATGGTTGATTTTGCTGAAAACTACACATTGCAACCACAAAATGAGGTACAATCTCAGTATTACAATTCCATTCAGATTGTTATTTTTGTCCACATAACGTTTAGACATGCACCTGATAGTACAGAGGAGGATCGAAAGATAATTAGAGAGTATCATTTTTATATGAGTGATGATAGATCTCACTCGTCCGAGTATGTCCAACATTATTTCGAGAATTTTTTTGAGTTCTTGCAAGAGCATGATATAACACTGGGCCGACATCTCATTTGGTCAGATAACTGTACAGGTCAATTCAAGAATGCTCGTATGTTTTATTGGTTGAGTAGAATGCATGTAGAGAGGGGTGTACCTAATATTTGGAGTTTTTTTGAAGCTAGGCATGGGAAAGGGGAGCATGATGGAGCAGGTGCATGTGTAAAAAGAGCTCTAGTTAAGGAGCAATTGAAGATTTCAGGAGTAAAATTCAGTGATGCACGTTCTATTGTTGATTGGTGTAGTTCAGCATTGTCACGGGGAGGGACACTTGATTCAACAGTGCACAGATTCTTTTGGTTGGTTGAGGAGGGTACAATGGGAGGCAGATTGGATTGTCATACAATCAAAGATTCTTCAAAGATGCATTCATTTTGAAGCTCAAATGCAAGCACATGGACCATTTGGACACGATAGTTGGCTTATTTTTGTCAGAGTTGTATTCAGTGCGAGTGGGATCAATGTGAGTCAAGTGAGTGGGTGGATACATGGGTTCCACAGTATCTAACTCCTTTATCTCAAACTATATCCATGATAAATTACACAATGGAAAGTTCACTTGATTACGACCGGCTTTCAGATCTACTACATCTAGGACATGTTTTTGCAGTTGTTGCACTGCAGGGGAATGAAGAGAGATCAAAATATTGGTTGGCTCGATGTGTGCAGGTAAAGCACAAGCTAACACAAACGATGGAAGATGATGATGGGTTTGTGTATCCTACAGGTGCAGTTGTGGTTGTAGGAACTTGGTTGCGAACATACATGATTAGAAAGAATGGCATACCTGCATTTGAAGACTACGAGAAACACAAAACCATTCTCATGTATTCACACCTTGTTATAGCAACAAATGTTAAGTTGTTGAAGCATCATACCAAACCAAAGACAAAGAAACTATGGACACTTAGTAATGTTGATCATGAAGCAATATTAGATACTCTTAAGCAAAGAGATGACCCTTCAAGCACACTTGAATAGCATATTCAAGAATGGAAAGTACAATGCTTAAGCCTCTTTTTTGTTGTGACAATATAGATATATCATTTGATAAATTTTGCGATATTCTTGGCACGATTGATCATGGACCTTCTGCAACAATAGCCAACACTGATCCTTTCAAAGAGGTATGCGACATATTACTTTAATATAGACTGGTTATTCAAAGCATCTTTTATAGTTTGCATTACCAATTCATCATCATTCAGTATGTTTAGATTAATATGGATTTATTAGTCTAAGCATATTTTTTGTTGTTACAATATAGATTTATCATTTGACAAATTTTGCAATATTCCTGGCATGATTGCTCATGGACCTACTTCAACAATAGGCAACTCTGATCCTTTCAGAGAGGTATGTGACAAATTACAATAATATCGATTGGTTATTCCAAGCATATTTTCTATTGTATATAGTTTAACTGCTACCTTGATGGTTTGTATCGATGCTTGTCACTCGAAAATGACAATATACTACTCTTGTGGAAGACTGTGCCTTAAATGCCTCAAATAGGCAAATTTTGTAAAAATTGAATTTTGAAATGTGAAACAATGTAAAAAGGTCATAACTGTGTATAGGCATAATCTATATATTATGATGTTTTTTGAAATATGGTTCAAATGTCTGCCATTGTACTTAATCGAGCTACAACCGAAGGTTTTCTTCCTGGTTCTTTCCTGTCGGTATGCTCGTTTGAACTAGGTTTTGTAATATCTCCTATTTATATATAACAAATTACAATGGCTTGCCACTTTTTCGAAAAACAAAAAAGTAAAAAGTTCATTGTGAATTTCATTTTCCATGTAATTGATTCGAGTTGATTGGGCTAGAGCTAGGACTTTCATTTTCCATGTAATTGACATTAGCACTTTGGACTCTTAAGGGAAAATGCCGCTTCGATGCAGCTCGGAGCGATTCGACGTATTTGGGTGCAAAAGAGAACCATACCTAGCGTAAACATACCCATCCAGATGTGTTGGAATAGTCCATTGGGTTGTACGAGTTTGAGAATGAAAGTTGCACCAGTTTGCAACTTTACACTGCTTGCATTTGGCAACTTTTCCCTCAACTGAAAACTCATCACTACGAGAAAACGCCTTCCCGATAGAAAAAACTGAGAGAGGTTATTGTAGATGGTCTCAACACGATACCGTATCCTCAGAAAAAGAGTCTGTAAGCATCACAATTGCTGAGAAATAGTCTGTCAAAGTTTTTTGTCTTTTAGCACTTTGAACTCTTACGGGAAAACGTCGCTCCGATGCAGCTCAGAGCAATTCGACGTATTTGGGTGCAAGAGAGAACCATACCTAGCATAAATGTACCCATCTAGACATGTTGGAATAGTCCATTGGGTCGTACAAGTTTGAGAATGAAAGTTGCACCACTTTGCAACTTTACACTGCTTGCATTTGATAACTTTTCCCTCAACTGAAAACTCATCACCACAGGAAAACACCTTCGAGATAGCAAAAACCGAGAGAGGTTATTGTAGATGGTCTCAACATGATCCTGTATCCTCAGATGAAGAGCCTGTAAGCATCACGGTTTCTGAGAAATAGTCTGTCAAAGTTTGTTGCCTTTTAGCACTTTGGACTCTTAAGGGAAAACGCCACTCCGATGCAGCTCGGAGCGATTTGACGTATTTGGGTGCAAAAAAGAACCATAACTAATGTAAACGTACCCATCTGAACGTGTTGGAATAGTCCATTGGGTCGTACGAGTTCGAGGATAAAAGTTGCACCACTTTGCAACTTTACACTGCTTGCATTTGGCAACTTTTCCCTCAACTGAAAACTCATCACCACGGGAAAAATCCTTCGAGATAGCAAAAACCGAGAGAGGTTATTGTAGATGGTCTCAACACAATCCCATATCCTCAGACAAAATTTTTGTAAGTATCACGGTTTCTGAGAAATAGTCCATCAAAGTTTTCTGCCTTTTAGCACTTTGGATTCTTAAGGGAAGACGCTGCTCCGATGCAGCTCGGAGTGATTCGATGTATTTGGGTGCAAGAGAGAACCATACCTAGCATAAACGTACCCATCCGTACGTATTGGAATAGTCTGTTGGGTCGTACAAGTTCAAGAATGAAAGTTGACTGAATTTGAGCAAATCATATCCCAATAAACACGATAGAGGTCCCACTTTTTTTTGAATGCAGGAGCACCATCTGACCATTTATCTCCATTCCTCTTGAAGCATCTTTTCTTTCCTCCTTTTCCTTCCTTCTTCGAGGATTGAGCGGAATACCTATCGCAACCAACCTTGACTCCCCTTGAATACAGTAAGCCCTCAACCGATCAAACTTGGGAAGTTTCGATCTCACATCGATTCCTTGAATGTAAGACTCCCAAGATGAAGGAAGACCATTAAGAGCCAACATGGTCAAATCTTTGTCATCAAAAATATGACCATTTCAACTTAAAGATCAGATAATACAACTAAAAGCACTCAAAAAATGAAACACATAAGACAATAAACACAACAAGAAATTTGCTTACAACTCAGGCCCAGCTCATGGATGAATTTGATACAATGAATAATAGCACCTCTCGTAGATGCAAAGATACAATCGAATATGCTTCACCTTGAAATTGGCCTACTGCTACAAGATGAAGCATTGTTGCTCAAGTGCAATTGTTTGCTTGGATTGCAAATTATGTTGAATGAACTTGATTGAGGAAATGACCAAACATCACCTCGTATTTATATGAAATAAGGTGACTCTTCAAGGAGGTTGTCCTCTCTTGAAAATAATAAATTACAAAATAATATCAAGGAAGGTCGATGGTGCAGGAGCACCTAGAAAACACTAGGCAATTAGTAAGTCTAGGATGAATTTTTTATTTTGATGTGTTACTTTGAAGGTCATGTTGACCATTGAGATAGAGTTAGAGGCTTAGGAACATGTCTTGATCAGGAGTGATCAGGAGGATAAGGAGTGGAAAGGCTTAATGAGTTTTGGAACTCATTTTACTAGACATTGGCAAAAAATGCAAAATGGTAAATTTATGCAAATTTTCCACAAGGTAACTACAATGTCTGACCAAGGGGAGGCATAACTACTTTTTTTGACCTATATAGGGTGTGCCTCGACCTAAGAGGAAGGTTGGAAGCTTTTGCATTATTGGAAATTTATGATTACAAGAGAAGACAATGATAAATTTGTGTAATTTTTCTAGTTTTTGCTTTGAATTGTGTGTTAATGGAGTGATCCTGACATTGTGAATTGTGTAGAATATAGTGCAATTGTCTTCCAAGCATTGTGTGGAACATTAGGTAGCTAGTTTCTTCTGTTCAAGCATTCTTTTGTAGTTAGTTCGTTTCTTTTGACCATTGAGATAGAGTTAGAGGCTTAGGAACATGTCTTGATCAGGAGTGATCAGGAGGATAAGAAGTGGAAAGGCTTAATGAGTTTTGGAACTCATTTTACTGATGAGATTAGAAACTCATTTTACTAGACATTGGCAAAAAGTGCAAAATTGCCACAAGGTAACTACAATGTCCAACCAAGGGGAGGCATAACTACTTTTGTTGAACTATATAGGGTGTGCCTCGACCTAAGAGAAATGTTGGAATATTTTTCATTATTAGAAATTTATGAGTACAAGAGAAGACAGTGATAAATTTGTGTAATTTTTCTAGTTTTTGCTTTGAATTATGTGTTAATGGAGTGATCCTGACACTGTGAATTGTGTAGAATGTAGTGTAATTGTCTTCCAAGCATTGTGTGGAACAATAGGTAGCTAGTTTCTTCGGTTCAAGCATTCTTTTGTAGTTAGTTCATTTCTTTTGACCATTGAGATAGTGTTAGAGGCTTAGGAAAATGTCTTGATCAGGAGTGATCAGGAGGATAAGGAGTGCAAAGGATTAATGAGTTTTGGAACTTATTTTACTGATTAAGGGTAGATTAAGGGCTTTAGTTCTTGGAGAATGTTAGTCTTTAGGGTAGATTAAGGGCTAAGGAAGAGTTAGAGACATTGCACCAAGATTGACTTGGTAGGTTGATTTGTGATGGTAGTGGGGTTGGCTAGGAGAACCACGGGTACCTAAACATGAAGAAGGTCCTAAAGGTTAAGGTGATGAAGTAAGACACCAAGGAGATCTTGCAAGCAAGACCCAAAGCATGGAACAGTGATTGTTCCATCCAACCCTACCCTATCAGTTGGCCTCATCCATTTAAATAAAATGAGTATAAATTAAATAGTCATAGGCTATCATTTAATTTATTACAAATTAATGTGATCGCTATCATGTATGAAAAATGTGGTAGCATAGACAAGGTAGTGGACTATTTGAAAAAAAACTTCAAAGAAATGTGGTCTCATAGAATTCAATGACAAACAAATGCAATTGACAACTGCTCATAGTTTCTAGTTATGCAATGTGAAGTAATTGTATAACTGCTTAGGTTGACTTTGTTAGAACTATATTGTAATTGAAATTTTTTCATCTATGAACATCTAATTGTTAGTTATGCAATGTGAATTAATGATTTGAGTTTGAAAGATGTGTAATGCAATGTAATCAGTGATATATATATAAACTACATAATATAACCATTTAGTTTTAAACTATTGTACATTGATATTTAACCATTGCTCAAGATAAAATTTTCAAAGAGTTTAATCATGCACATGAGGAACAAAGTAAATTTTGATTGTCAACTTCTATATATCAAATTATTCAATAATCAAGTGTATGTCCATATACAAAAATGGCATCGACGCCAACTCAAACAAAGTTTTACAAAATGTGGCATATGCCATCTCAATATGTATTCAAAATTTACATGCCAAAATGTCTATGTCATCCTAAACTACTGGTGGATCATCAAAATGGAGCCTCTTTGAAGCACTCGTTGGCTCTGAAGGTAGCTGCACAAAAAAAATTCAAACCACAATTGAGATTAGTTATACTATATAATTTAAAATCGAATAATTAACATCAAAATCAATATACATTGAATTTTAATTAAACTCTAAAATTGAAATCTTGATTACCTGAAATATACATCTCTTCAAAGGGTCAGGAGTCCTAGAATATACCAAATCAACTTTTGAAATGCCAATCTATATATGTGAACAAAAACATAAAATTGATCCAAGTTAGCATATGATTATTGGTAATAAGAACTTATTTACCAAACACAAAATAAAATAAACACATGTACCTCTTTAGGTTGATCTTTTTCTTTATCTCCTTCAGGTGTTTCAACACCTCCTCTTTGATGGGTTTCAACACCTACTCTTTGAACTGTTCCAATAGCTACACCTCTAGGCGGTGTGTCCCTTGTCAAAATATCTGTAAAGCTCATAATTACCTGTAAATAAAATTGACAAGTACACATGAAACTACCAATCTATGTCGACGTATGTATAATCAATATAAGATCTTAAAAATCTTAATTCAATCCAATTTGAGTTCAATTACCTTCCCCTTATCTAGATTTGCACCTCCATAGTCTGGACGAGGCTGCACCTCACTCACACCGGGTATTTCCTATAGGAGGAAAACAAGATAAACATATAAGCTATTATATAATTTCATTAATGACAATTAAAATGACAAGAAAGTATATAATATAAAACGTAAATGAGTGAGTGTGAAAATAATACTGCGTGTGTGTCCAAGTCAAATGAAATGGTCCTAAGGGTGCTATCAGTCACCCATGCGAGCTCCTCCTCAGACATCAACTGTTAAATAGACCATGTAAATAAATATTAGTACTTGATACTATCTTTTATTAATATTCATTTAAAAACAAATGCAAGTTATGAAATTACAACTTAAATCTTACCTGTGTCACTATTCCAACATCTCCCTCTCTAGCAGGAGAGGACTCTGTAGGGTGCGCTCCACTCCCCTCCGACTGATCTATAATGTCTACATCATGGAGGTCATAATCAGAAGTGTCCAAGGGATGCTCAGTGGGTTGTACAGGAGGACCCAAGCATATCTGGCGGCACATAGTGCAAGCATGTGGCACACAAATATGTGGACCTAAGGAGGATGATGCAGCAACACTCGAGCTTTCGCCAACATAACCAAAATGTGGCTCAGCTACTGTAGAAGCATGCGAAACCAAATGACCACTCAAAGAGTGAATAGCCTAAATAGTTTGTGTGGATGCATCCTCGATAATCTTTGGGTGATATATTGGAGGTGGCAGAGGAAGGGGAACATTTGGGCGTGGGACTACTCTAACTGCCCCTGGTCTATCCTGGGGCATACCTCCACCGACGCCCTGGAAGGGTTTAATGTCAAAGTAATTGGCATGATGCCCTAACACAAACTCAGCATATAATTTTTTAATAAAGTAAAATGGTATGTCGGAATTATTGTTCGATGGTTTATCAAAAACCATACACCAACGATCCCAAAATTTAGCTACAATGTCCCTATGTATGCCCCATTTTATGGAAAGTTTTGTTCTATTAACATTCACTGGCAAACCGGTGCGGGGGTTAATGAATAAAGAGGCTATTTGGGCTTTGGTTATTTGGAGATCTTTCACATCATCGTAAGACAATCCACATCGATAATACTCCCTTATGTCTTCTTGCCACAAATAAAAGGAATTATGTTGGGTGGAGAGGGTTTCTATATTTTTAATTATTTATTTCAATGTGTTTGTCATATCTCTCAATCGAGGCATTGTCTGATAAATTTCACAAATGCCCCTCAATTGCCCCAATTTTTCACCAATTAAGTCTTCAATTAGTGGCTACGGAGGTGGTGGAGCATTTGGCTATGGAACTAGTAGAGCATTTGGCATTTGTGGATTTACATTCACAGCCATAATACCTGATTAAAGTTAAAAACTAATTAAACTAATTGAAATTACACAATATAAATGAAATTATTGTAAAAAAATCCTAGTTTTTAATAAAAATCCAAAAAAAACCATACTTTTTCACAAAAATCAATAACAAACTCTTATTTTTGATAAAATGCATCAACAACACTAATTTTTAATCAAGATCCATTTCAAAACATTAAGTTTTAATAAAAAATCAATATAAACTCTAATTTTTTTTAAAAATCAATACAAAACCGTATTTTTGAATTTTTTTCATAAAACCTACTTAAACTTAACAAAATCTATTGAAAAATTGATTACAAGATCGAAAAAAAAAAATACATACCTTTCAAATCGGATATCGGATTTGGATTTCACCTTTTGCACCCGCGTCAAACTGTGAAAAATGAAATTAAAGAGTCGGCTGTTTTTTTATATACAGCTTCCACAAATCGGATATCCGATCTGGATCGGATATCTGATTTGTGGAAGCTACCTTTGGTTTTTGGTTCGGGTAGAAGTACTGACACCCGAACCTAGAAAAGTCAACTAGGCCATTTTCGCGTTTTTGAACTAATTCAAAATGTGATTTTTTTTCATTGCCACTTTTTGGTCCATCATGATCCTACACATACCCATCTTTATTTAATTAATTAACTCATGTTTGCATTCAAATGCATTATTCTTCGAGTTCTAACTTTGTCTTTGACATTCAAAGTCTATTTATTCTATTTTCGAAGACTCTTAACTGAAGATTAAGATCGATAACTCTTGTTTTTTCTATTTTCGAACAGTTTTGACACAAGATTAAGTTATCGTTCTAACTTAATCTTTATCATGTAGTCTTTTCTGACTCATGTTCTAACTCACGTTCTATCTGACACATAACTCACATCTCATGGCATTCATCAATCTCATCCATCGATCTCTCTTTCAATCTGAGCCAATCGTTCGAAAACCCAAAATCTATAAAATGGTTTGTCATTATCATTATTCCTCCTCCCGAAATCATACACTTTTGAGAAGAAACTTATCTTTGATATTTTTCTTAGACACTCAACAAATTTATGCTTGTATCAATACTGAAAATCTGAGGGCAAGAATATTGAAACAACAAAATGGAAAAGAGCAATTGGGATAATTCGAAGGAGTGAACACATATTCGGTGAGATCTTTTCAATTCATTTGTTTATTTATTCATTATGTTTACTTATTCGTTCTTTGTTGTTTTTGATTTAGATTGTTTATTATTTTAGAATCGATCATTGTAATCTATGCAGCTATTAGTATTTAATCCAATAAAATCTAGGTCATGCACTAAGATAAACACTAATAAACTAGTATTAGGAGCATTACACTTGATTTAACCATTATCATGGTTTAAAGACAAATAGTGCACACCCTTCCCTTTTATTTTTTTATTTTATAGTTATTTTAGTTTTTATTTATTAATTATTTTAATATTTAAATCAATTTATTTTATTCATAAATTATATAGATATAAATTTTATTATCAATTAATTTTTTTTAGTTTCTAATGGTTGAGACTAGCTTCAATTACAACAATTTTTATATTTTGAATTAGATTGTGGGTGTTCTTTCGTGTTTCTTATAAAATTATTTTTATTCTTTATTCCAATTCAAATACTTTTTCTACATTTTTTGAACTAACTTTTTTTAATAATTTAATTATTACCGTTCACATTGACACCAAATATTTCACAATAAAAATAAAAATTCTTATACTTAAAACAAGACTTATGAAATTAATAAATTATTTAAAGATCATCAAATAAAAAACATTATAAAAATATATTGATAAAACAATATTTTGACTTCTCCACAAATATCAACATTCATAAATACTACACTAAACACTTGTCTTTTACATCTTATATATTATTGCGTTAAAAAAAAATAACGACTATAAACATATCAAACACATTTTCTTTTCTCATAATAAACCCCCAAAAATAATTTCCTTTGCCACTATATTAAAAAAAACACAATCAATCTCATACAAGAAAAGTTTGAATCTAAATTGTCAAATGCAATATAGAGCATAATCTCCATCATCGGCCTAAATCCCTGTACATTGACAGAAAAAAATACATTTTAACTCCCTTTTCCATCTCTTTGTCGGCTCATATTAATTTAATTCTTATTGTTTTTATTGATTTATTATTCTTAAAGTACAGGCGCATGGTGTGTTTTGTTACCTTAAAAAGAAACAAATTCTGATTTCATGGACACCAATGATAAAGTAGATCTATTGTTTATGGTTTCTTGGCAACAAGTCTTCCCAGTTCCCACTAATTTAATTTCTCTTGCAGTTTCTAAATTATCTGACTTTGCATGGATATTCAAATCAATTCAAAGAACTCTGGATTGTGATGAAGAGCGGAACAAGATCAAAATGCCTACATCTGTGATAACTGTGATGTGACACTTGCAATGAGTAGGTGCCAGGAAGGCACTGGCCACGAGGCCGGAGGAGCAGAGCACAACAATTGCAGCAAGATCCGCCATTCCTATTACAAGATAAGAAGTGACATGCCAATACAATACTGATAAGACAAAACCCAGAAACACCTCACCTCCACCGCCATGACATTCCTCATGCACGCAATACCCTTCATATTCAAATCAAGAAATAGGAGCCCACCATCGAAAGGTCTCATCTTGTGTTCTGTGAATTGGAATCCCAAAATTTTGGATAAGGGAATTTGATACCCTGTATCATTTCCATCTGATAAGGTATGTTGATACCAAGTAGCTTTTCCAGAACATTTGGAAAGGGATTTTAATGCCCGGTATCGTTTTCAGAAGTTTTGATAAGGGATTTAAATGCCCAGTATCATTTCTAGAAGTTCTGATAAGTGATATTGAGACTGACAGTAACATTTCCAGAGCCCTTCTCATGAAATTTTTGATATGCAAATGAAGTAACTGTCATAAACTGCAACGTAATCTTGGTTATCTGGTGATATAGGTACTGACCCACTTTGTAATGATAAGTACATTGTACGGTTGGGGGACTCTGTACGATTGAATGATTCTATGAGTCCACTGTACTTCGAAGAAATGGATCAAATTCCTGCAAAGAGGGTACGAGAAAAGCCCCCAAAGGATTCGGAGGGATCTGGGGGCAACTCCAATACAAGCTTCCCATGCTAAGAAAAGGGGAAGGCCAATAACAATGTATTAACTATTGATATTCAAGCGAGCTTTAGCCCTGCTAAGAAAAGGGGAAGGCCAATGAAGCACGCTCTGACAAATGGGCCATTGCGTTATTTAGAGGAGTGATGTGATAAGGAATAATGTTGTGGCCGACCATGTTATGAACGCTGTTGTCAAGATTTTTTGTGTTCACACAGAGCCAAACTTTTCTTTTCCATGGCAAAGTAAGCGCCAGTTCAGCTCAAATAGCAGTGGATTTATCATCAAGGGGCGTAGAGTGCTAACTAATGCTCACACAATAGAGCACCATACACAGGTGAAGTTGAAGAAGAGAGGATCAGATTCTAAATACTTGGCTACAGTTGCAGCAATTGGTACAGAGTGTGACATTGCCATGTTAACTGTGAATGATGACGAGTTTTGGGAAGGGGCAGATTATTCTCCTGTGCAGTTTGGAGAACTACCGAGTTTGCAACATTCTGTTACTCTTGTGGGTTACCCAATTGGAGGTGATTCAGTCTGTGTAACCAGTGGAGTTGTATCAAGAATTGAAGTTCTTTCCTATGTACATGGGACAGGCACAGAGCTACTAGGAGTGCAGATTCGTGCTGCTATAAATGCTGGGTTTTCCGGGGGACCCGCTTTCAATAAAAATGGTGAGTGTGTTGGAATAGCATTCCAATCAATGGAAGGTGAAGAAAATATTGGGTATGTTATACCAACTCCTGTAATCACAAACTTCATCACAGATTATGGGCGCTCAGGAGTTTGTACAGGATTCCCAATACTAGGAATATAATATCAGAAGATGGATAATACTGACCTACGCCTTGCAATGGGAATGAAGCCTAATGAAAAGGGTGTTAGAATAAAAAGGGTAGAGCCAACAGCCCCAGCAGCTCAATTCCTTAGGCCATCAGATATTTTGCTCTGTTTTGATGGAATTGATATTGCCAATGATGGAACTGTTCCTTTCAGGTGAAACTCCAATATCATCTTCTCAAAACCAACGGTTATGATCCTCTTTAGTCCTCTTTTAAGTTCTTTCTTTTGGCTCCTCCATTGAATGAATAGCTATTTATACATTACCTGCCTATTTTGAAATATTGAGGCTTTTAATAGTAAATTTTGCCAAAAAGAAGTAGGACAACTGTTCATAGTTTTAGGCAGTGTAAAATTGTTTTAAATAGAGTTTTTTCTTTTAATGATCCAAGTACATTGACATTGAAAGTCAATTGAAATTCGTTAATTTGTTTGTCAACTCTCATGTCAAATTTGACAATTCAATTTTAAGTTTCTATAATACATGTTTCAAATGTCTATTAATATTATCATATAAATTTTTAATTTTTTTTAATAATCAATCTTATGTCATCGTCATCCCAAAAACTTGGCGAAACATAGGTTGCATCCAATCACTCAATTTGGAAGACCTGGTAGAAAATGGAAGCATGTCATCCACATCAACACATACATAAACTGTCAAACAACAATTTTTTTTCTGAAAATGTTGACCAGATCAAAGGCAGTGAGTTGGTCAGTTGAAAAATCTATAATTTTCAGGATATCCTCCTCGCAATATTTCAAAGGCAAGCTCGAAAGTTTCATCCAAACAGAAATTTTGTTAATGCATTCTTTCTCAGAATTAAGCCCAGAGCCCACTTCTTAAGAAAAAGCCCAGACTTGCCCATAAACCATGGGCCACCCAACAGAGATCAAACACAATCTCTATGTCTCAAGGAAAAGATGAAAAAAAGGCCCTTCACTACAGCTAGGATCTCAAAACGGCCACAATGAGACCATTTTCTTTTGGCCCATCTCCTTAAAGCATCAACGTTCGGCCTTGCCCCTAAAAACCTCCCAATGATATGAGTTCTCAAGCTGCAAGGTAGCTCTGTATACAATGGAGTCCAGAATCCTAAGAGAAAAGCCCTTACTCTCCCCTGTCAGCACCGAGTATAATGGCAGAGCCAGACACTGTTTACCAGAAACATCATCAACCCATGACTTCTCCTAAGCCTGCCCAGCACTGAAAACTACAGCATCCATTTTTTTGATAGAACCTTGGACCAGCTCTGTCCCCCCATTACAGGCACTACCCGCTGAGAAACAGAGCCTTCAACACCTGGTACTGCAGCCTGCAAACTATTAGACGTCTTGATGATGTTGGACTAATCGCCAGCGTCTCCCTTCGGATTTGGGACATGGACTAATCCCTCCTGTAGATCCGTTTATCTGGTGTTTATATGAGTGTTTACAAATCAATCTTGGTATCAACCGCAAACGTATTCCAACATCCAAACCCACACAAGCATCCACGCTTGCCACCAAGATTCACGAACAGAAGGGGCCGGCAGGAATAACAGACGCCAGAGGGGCATGGAAGCAGTCCCTGCCTAGAAACAGAGCCTCCAGAAATCTTCCCAGCAGAAGGAAGTGGCGAAAGATTGGAGCCCGTCCTAGACACCTGGAATGAAACACCATAAAACAATGCCTTACAGGTCTTTGAGACACAGCTCTTTTTGTGTATTTAAATTTATCTAGTTTAGATGATGTCTTCTGTTTTGGACTTTTCCCTGATGATGGTGGATCACCGAGTGATCATATATATTAATGTAAGAATTTACACAATTATTTTCAAAAATATTACTATTTTAGATTTTCATCTTTATCCATTTTGGGCATTTGTGGACACTGAACATTAACACAATTTCTCTGTCAGGGATGGTGAGCGTATTGGTTTTAGCTACCTAGTTTCACAGAAATTCACTGGAGAGAAGGCCAGAATTAAAGTTCTTCGTGATAAGTCTGATCACTGGGAATATGAAATAGAGCTTTCGACACACAAGCGCTTGATTCCTGCAAGGATCAGTGATAAGCCCCCATCATATTATATCATAGCTGGCTTTGTATAACTGTTTCTGTGCCTTACCTTCGTTCTGAATATGGAGAGAGTTATGACTGCTATGCCCCAGTAAAACTCCTGGACAAACTTTTGTATTCCATGGTACAGAGTGAAGATGATCAGCTGGTGGTGATTTCTCATGTCCTCGTGGCAGATATAAATATTGGGTATGATGATATTGTCAATACTCAATTATTGGCCTTCAATGGAGTGCAAGTAAGGAACCTGAATCATCTTGGACACATGGTAGAGAATTGTGAGGATGAATTTCTGCACTTTTCATTGGAATACCAACAGATTGTTGTTCTAGACACAAAAGCTTCCAAGGCAGCAACCCCATATATTCTTGCAAGAAATTGCATACCTTCTGCCATGTCTTATGATTTGAAAACATGAAACAGTTTGCAGAGTTGATAATCCTCATTTTTCTGTGAGAATAGTTTGTATATATCACTGAAGCAATAACATATAGGTAGAGGCTGTAGCAAAGACCATTTCCCTATAATATGTGCCTAAATAAGGCCGCAGGTACTTATTGCGTATGTGATCTCCGTTTAATCTAAAGGATGTATGTTTAAAGTACGTTCAATATTACATCTATTCCCCTTTTTTGTTGGATTTAAAAAAAATAAAGACCTTTATTCATTTAACTTCATATACAGCTATATTTACTCCCTCAAATTTCTTTGTATTTGATTTTTTTTTTTTTTTAAATAATGTAGTGGGGATATTTGTATATATATGCCTATTTCAATGTAGTGTGAGGCATATTTTAAGAATGATTTTATAAATTATATGTGATACATTTTTGTGTCAAAGGTGAGTTAATTTTACAATATTTAATCAATTCCTATCTATATACTTTTATCAATTTCACTTTATCTTATTCATATAAATAAATACTTCTATAAATTTGTTATTATTCAATTTACCTTTGCACTTACTCCTCTATAATTTCTTGACTCTTATATAATTTCTTACCGATAATAGATTACTCCTAATCGATTATATAATTTCTTGACTCCTATATAATTTCTTACCGATAATAGATAACTCCTAATCAATTATATAATTTCTTGACTTCTCTATATAATTTCTTCACCTCCCTATATAATTTCTTGACTCTTATACAATTTCTTGACCTCCCTCTATAATTTCTTGACTCTTGTATAATTTCTTGACCTCCCTGTATAATTTCTTGACTCCTATATAATTTCTTGACTCTTTTATAATTTATTTCTCCTATATACTTTCTTATTCATATAAATATATACTTCTATATACTTTGGAAATCACACCTCCCCATTTTGGGTCAATTTCATCGTGTGAAGGTTTAATTCTACACTATGAGGATTTGATTCATGAATTCAAAATTTCTTGACCTTTTCTTATTTCATTAGCTAATATAAATTGACTTGATACATGTTTTGCATGATTAATTGCTAAGTCTTGGTATTTAAAAGAAGTCAATGTATATTAATTCACATCATAAAAATTTATATTTGAAAATCATCGAGAGATCATATCTATGAAAATGAAGAATCATTCTAATAACAATTTGTTTGAAGCACTTAAATGAATCAAATTTGCATCGCCTCATTTAGAACTCATTTAATGCCCAAATTTTATATAGGACATTAATAGGTAAATATATACCTCACATTTTTTTTTTGCATTAATCAATGTAACACCAATCATGTTGCAACACATATGTACACACAAATATAATCAAGACACATTACTATACTAACACAAACACCAAACACACATCAAAGGATGTCTAGGTTACACATAAATAGAGAGATGTTACCATTTCAATCTATGAAGGGTGGCACACAATATAATGTGATATTATGACACATACTAGCAAAAGATTAAATTCATTAAGAATTAAACAAAATGGAGATATTGGATTCGATAATAAGTAAGATAGGAATCATTTTCTATTTTTAGTATAAAGCGTAAGTTACATATACTACTTTTCATTATTATATTCATCCATCAATTATCATTGTTCCAAGATACAAGTATAAGAGAGATCATCACATGATATGCATAACACTAATACATTTATATTTTCACATAAGGATGCAAGAGAGACACCCATACATAATTTACTAAATGAACATGCACTTCATTTTATCTCAATCATTTTATCAACTAAGATTGTTAGAACATAATGTTATTAGGGGTCATACCCTTATAACATTTATATGTTGTTCTAATATAAGGTTATAAAACCTTATTTATTATATGTTTTATTAAACATATCCTATTTAAAATAATTATAATCTAATAATTATTAGATTATTAATTATTTATGAATGGTGTTTATTGAATATGTGTGACTAATACCCCTTAGGTATTTTTCCACCCTTTCTCCTTTATTTAAGGAGGTTCTCTCTCATTTGAGAGTGCGCGAATTTGGATATTTGTAGTGAATTATATCACTATGCACAAAGGGTATTATTAGCCCCAATAAACCATTTAATTGTAAGTGTTTTAATAAAATGATGCTTTATAGGATTTTTTATCTGAAAGGGTTTTACCATGTATATCTTGTGTAATGTGTAAAATCTATGCTTGTATGTTTCTCATTTTATTTATTTTATATTTTGTTTATAATGGTTAGTATCTTAAGATCCCAATTTCTAGCATGGTATCAGAGCCACTTAGGTTGTGCTAATCATTTACTATGTGTAAATTCAATTTATTTACTTATTTTTTTAAATTACTTGCATCGTCATGTTTGGACTAATTTAACAATGTTTATAAGATTTGTGAAAGGTGTAGATTTATTCAAGAATGAGTGGAATTCATTTTCACCTTTTTAGGTAGTTATATATGATTCATTTGAACAAGGTTGGATTTCATTCCAGAGAATTCCAAGTGCATATAAATAATTTGGTATTGTATGATGTTTATTTTTTGTATTATATTTCATAATCTAATTGATTTATAATTAATTTATTATGATAGAATTTCAATATTGTTATAAGAAAATCACTTTTTTTTTCAAAAATCTTGGATTTTTATGATATATATGCATTACAATATTTCTATATATAAAACCTCCATGATATGTATAAACATTATTTGCTATGGAAGTTGCACCATACATATTACACAATCCTAATAATTTACAATACGTAGAACAACTATGTACATATAATTTCATATAATCTTCAAAGAACCATAAATATATGAATACAAATATTAACTTAGACCTATAGATGTGATTCAATAAATCTCCAAAAGATAATAAATATATGAAACAATGTTTGATAGTAAAGAAAGAACAAATAGTTCCTTCATTTAAAAGAAAATTAAATGGTGAAAGATCATGAGCATACACAATTGAAGGAGCATGTTGGAAAGACACATTCTTCTCTACTTGTGAAAATCATCTCTTTAAACCTTTTATGGTATTGGAAATCATTATTGTACATTTCAACTTTTCATAAATTGTTCAAACACATGATAAATCATGTCCATGTTGTGATAATTTGTAATAAATTCTATCAACATTGTAAAATCCCTTGAAATAAATCAAAAGAGATTTAGAGTCATTATTTTAGTTCTGAAATGCTTCATTAGACTAGATTACCACCAAGCTCTCGTTTCTTCATGTTTTCTATATAACTGTCAATTTTCATAGAGACAACTTCAAGAAAAATGACTTCACTAGAGCCTAAGGGTATTGTTAAGATAGAACATGCCAGAAATGTTAGGAAAAAGAAGGTGTCTCAACCATTGATTTTTCCAAAGATTTATTTTTTCTAAATATTAAATGTTGTTGATTTTCTCACTTTGTCTTTGTGAGTTACAACTTGTAGTTTTTATTTGGATGAGGAGTCAAGTTAGAAAGTTGATATTTATAGGTGGATTCGTGCATAAGAGTTTTTTCTATTTCCATGTTGAGTTTACATGGAATGTGAGTTTTCGAAGAGCAGTTATTTTGGAAAGTGCAAATTTTGCAGATTAGCATGTGGTGACAATTGAAAACTTATTGTTGTGCATCTACAGTGTTTTTGGTGCTTTCCATGTTGCATCTTCAACCTTTGGAAATTGTTTTAGAAATTTTTATTTTTTGCATTATAAAACTTATATATTGAACACTTGTATATTATGGAGTAGTATGAAGTAATGTTGAGATATTGTTATGTTGTTGGATTTCTTCCAGAATTGTTTACTGGTGATACTCTTGTAAAAGACTTGCTTTGCAAGTGTATGTAATCTTGTTGTTGGATTTGAAATACATTGAGCAGGCTTTGGAGTGTGGAGTTTTTCACTCGAAAGGGTTTTCCCCACATATATCTTGTGTTCATTGTTTATTTTTTGTTATGAATGTGTTTCTAGATTTTTGTAACTGTTAGATTAGTTTTAAAGTTTTCATAATATCTCTTCTCAAGATTGATGTAGGAAATTGTTTCCACTACTCTAATTTCCTTACAAGTGGTATCAGAGCTTGATCACCTTTGGTTTCATTTGTGGGTTGTTGGGTTTTTTGAGCTAATCAAGGTTTGAGTGGGAGCTTGTGTAGAGGATACTTTGTGATCTTGTTGCAGGTATCTTTTTTGAATGGCGAGCATATCTAGGAGAATGTCCAGGTAGAGAAGTTTTTTGGCATGAACTTTGAAATGTGGAAGCTGAAAAATAGAAGATTTGTTGATTGATTGGGATCTATGGGATGCATTGGATGAAAATGTCCAGAGACCTATGGATCCAACTTTGGCTAAAAAAAATGACGTAATGGATAGAAAATCTAAAGGTCTCATTAGACTATGTCTTGCAGATTCAATCTTGATAAATGTCCATGAAGAATCCACTTTGAAGAATCTTTTGAAGAAGTTGGGTGAGATATACCAACCCATATCCCTAGTAAATAATATTTTCTTGAGGAAGAAGTTGTATTCCTTGAGAATGGAAGAAGGTGGATGAATTTCTAAGCATCTGGAAACATTCAATATGCTAGTGACTGAGTTGACCTCAGTTGAGGTTAAGATGGAAGAAGAAGAAAGATGCCAAACTTTGTTGTGTTCGCTGCCAGACTCATGGGATAGCCTAGTCATGGCCATTGGGAGCACTTTTGTCATCTTGAAGATGGAGGATGTTGTTGGTTCTCTACTCTTCGAAGATATGAGAAGGAAGGTCTCTCTAAATGCTAAAGAGGCTTTGAGTGTTCAAGGAAGACAAAAAGAACGAGGCAAAGATGAGAAGCAACGTGACCGTTCCAAGTCCAAAAATAAGGAGAGATCAAAATCTCCTAGTAAGTCCAAGGTAATATGCTAGAACTGTGGCAAACCCAGACATTTCCGAAAGAAATGTAAAGAAGACAAGAAAAATAAGAAGAAGAAGCAAGATTCTGATTGACTTTGAAAAGGAAGATGGATATGCCTTTATTGCAGCCTTGTCCACTCGTGCAAGTGATAATGTATGCTTGATAGTCTCAGGTGCATCTTTCCACATGACTCCTAACAAAAGCTGGTTTAGTAAGTATGAAAACTATGATGGTGGTAAGGTGTATTTGGGTGATGATTCTTTCCTTGATATTATTGGTCGTGGTAGTATTCATGTGAGGTTTATTGATGGTACAGAGTTATATGATTTGATGGTTTCTTGCATATCCTAGAACTAGCAAGAAATTTATTATCTGCTAGCAAGCTAATAGATGCGAGTGTGCATGTACATTTTTTTGAAGCAGGTCTAAAAATGGTGAGAGGTGTTGGGAACAGGTGCCTCAACTTCTGGCTTGAACCTATGTAAAATACTTGGTGTTTTTCTGACATTTCTAGCCTTTACCTTGCTACCGTCGGAAATTCTTCTTAAAGGCGCGGTATGGCGGTTTATCGCCTTACCATGGGCCTCTGCTGCTTTGTCCATGGTTGGGCAGTGTTACCACCATACCGTGAGGTCTTTGACTTGAGTTGGCGGTAGCGCAGTGGACTGGCACGGTCAGTTTGAAGGTTTACCTCCCTATTGCAGGGGTTGCTTGATGATGGCGTGGTGGTCGTGGTGAATGGAAATAGTCAACAAAGAATGCTTATCGCCATACCGTGATGGCCTTTTGGCCATGTCTCGGTGGTGAGGTAAGTTGTGGCTGTCAGTAAAATTTCTTATCTCCTTACCGCGGAGGTCTTGCGATCGGGGCGAGGTAGTGCAGTGCATTTCACGGTCAGCTCTAGTGGTTACCTCCATACTATGGGAGGCTTTCCTCAGCCTCACAGTTGGGCAATGGGACCGCCATACCGCGGAGGGTTGGTCTGAGCTCTGTGGTGGCTATGGTAAGGGTGGCGGATTGTTGATTAAGTTACTACTGCCATACCACGGTGGTTCCTTTGCTCTGTCGCGGTTGTGCGATATATCTACTACCATACCGCGAAGGATGAGAAGGAGATGGGTGGTACCGAGGTGACACCACCATATTGTAGTGGTCTCTTTGGCTTAGTGAGGTAGCATGGTAAGAGGACTTCAAAATTTGTGTTGACCGGTCTAACTTGACTGGAAGCGGTGAACAAATAGGAAGGTGACACGTGGTAAGTAATCAATGACTGATTGGTCGAAGTTTGAAGTGGTCAAAGCATTAAATGCAAGGCCCGATTTGGCAGGTGACAAGATCGGATTATGGCAAAGAGAATTAATGCCTAGATGACCCAATACGTGATTGCAAGGCGACTTGGTCAGAAGCGATCGAATTCGTCTGTCAGAAGGAAGGTGCATAATAATGGTACCCAATTGGTTGGTTGGCAGAATAATGAACGTAAGACTTGTAACAGTCGAATATATATTATGATAGATGTCACTAAGGTGACTGTATGTGAGATAATTATCCATTATATGCATAAATGCATTGTAACAATGAGAGTAGTTGAACAAAGGAAGTCTGTTGTTGTGAGCTAATATCAAAGAGAGAAAAGTCTGTTAACTATGTATGTAAACGTTTTACTATAATACAAAGTGATTGCTCTTGTTCTAGTGGGTTTCTTCGCGTAAGGGTTTTCCCACGTAATTCTGGTGTTATCTTTGTGATTGTTATTTTCTATTACTCTTGTTTTCTTGTATGTGTTCATCTTAAGTGTTTTAAAGTTTTAAAACTAGTCTTTGCACTTCTCCTCTATAGTTTTAGTGTTAGGAAAGCATTTCCGCATTGTTGCTTTTCCTTTCAAGTGGTATCAAAGCTTGGCCAGTTGTGTAATCCTTGTTATTAGGGCTTGTTTTTTGTGCTAATACTGTTCCAATGGGAGTCTTGCAAAGTTAGAACCTAGTTCTATTTGAGATGACAAGTACATCAGGTAGAGTAAAGATTGAAAAATTCAATGGTAGCAACTTTGAGTTGTGGAAACTCAAAATGGAAGACTTACTTGTGGATAGAGACCTTTGGGTTGTTGTGTCTGGAACTATGTCACAAGGTATGAAGCAAGAAGATTGGGACCTTGCATATAGAAAAGCAAGACGTCTGATAAGACTTAGTCTGGCCAATTCTGTACTCCTGAATGTCCATGAGGAGAAGCCTGCAACTTCATTATGGAAGAAGCTTGGTGATATTTATCAAGAAAAGTCTATGGTAAATAAGTTATTCCTGAGGAAGAAGTTGTTCTCCTTGAAGATGGAAGAAGGTGCATCTGTTGCAGACCATCTGAACTCATTTAATATGAGTGTTGCTCAGTTGGCGTCTGTGGGTGCGATGATAGAGGAGGAGGATCGTTGCATGCTCTTGTTATGCCCATTACTTGAATTTTGGGATCATCTTGTAATGGCTATTGGAAGTACAACCACTACTTTCAAGATGGAAGATGTTGTTGCCTCACTATTGTCTGAAGAGATGGCCAAAGAGGCCCTTGTTGTTTGAGGTAGGTTCAAGGAGAAAGTAAAGAAGAAGGACAAGAAGTCTAAATCTAAATCTAGAGGGATATCAATTTCTCCTAGTAAAATGTCCAAGGTGAAATGCTAGAACTGTGGACAACCTGGTCATTTTCGAAAGGATTGCAAGGAGAAGAAGAAGAAGAATAATGCTTCAAACAATGACTCTTCTCAAAGTGATATAGATGCCTCCATTCCAACCTTGGAAACTCAGGCATCAGAAGATGTCTGGTTAGTTAACTCAGGTGCATCTTTCCACATGATGTCTCATAAAGAGTGGTTCACTAAGTACAAAAAGTATGATGGTGGAAAGTTGTACCTGGAAAGTGATTCAACACTAGATATTGTTGGTCGTGGAAGAATCAAAATAAAGTTCCTTGACAGAAAAATCAAAGGGATTGGTGATGTACTGCACACACCAGGTTTGGTTCATAACATACTTTATGTCAGTAAGCTAAATGATGCTGGTGTGGAAGTTTCTTTCTCGAGTAAAGGATGTAAGATGGATAGAGGCGCTATGGTGTTGGCTAAGGGTGTACATACTGGCACTCTGTACAAGCTAGATGCACGTCTTGTTCAATGTAACGTCTCTGTAAAGTCAAGCAAAGTTGCTCCTGTAGAGAAGGATGATGAAGCTCTTCTTGGTGCAAATTCCTTGTAGGTGAAACTCCCAGCAAAGAAGACCATGATCTGGAATCATAGACTTGGTCACATAGGTGAGAAAGGTTTAAAAACCTTGAAAAATAAAAATCTTGTTGAAGGGCTTGTTGATTGTAACCTTGAGTTCAATTTTTGTGAACATTGCATATATGGAAAGCAACACCATGTTCCATTTTATTCGAGTCCTCATAGATCTTCCGGTGTACTGGATTATGTTCATTCTGATGTGTTTGGTCCAGTTAATGTTCCTTCATTATCGAAGTCTAGATATTATGTTTCTTTTATTGATGACTATTTGAGAAGGGCATTTGTATACTTCCTTAAAAGTAAATTAGAAGAGTTCAGTCGGTTTAAAGAATTTAAAAATTTATCAGAGAATCAGACTGGAAAGAAAATCAAACGTTTAAGGACGAATAATGATGGTGAGTTTTGTTCTGTAGATTTTGGAAGGTACTGTAAAGACCATGGGATTAAAAGGCATTAACTACACCTTATACTCCACAATAGAATGGATTTTCTGAAAGGTTGAACGAGCATTAATGGAGAGAGTGAGAAGTATGTTGAGCAGTACTGGTCTGGAGCATAAGTTCTGGGCTGAGGCTATGGCTACAACATGTTACCTGGTAAATCATTCACCTTGTTCTGCTCTTGTTGATAAAACACCTATGGAAGCGTGGTCCGGTAAGAAGCCCTCTCTGTCAGTAAGCTAAATGATGTTGGTGTGGAAGTTTCTTTCTCGAGTAAAGGATGTAAGATGGCTAGAGGCTATGGTGTTGGCTAAGGGTGTACATATTAGCACTCTATTCAAGCTGGATGCACGTCTTGTTCAATGTAACAATGTCTTTGCAAAGTCAAGCAAAGTTGCTCCTCTAGAGAAGGATGATGAATCTCTTCTGGGTGAAAATGCCTTGGAGATGAAACTCCCAGCAGAGAAGACCATGTTGTGGGATCATAGACTTAGTCACATAGGTGAGAAAGGTTTTAAAACATTGAAAAATAAAAATATTGTTGAAGGGATTGTTGATTGTAACCTTGAGTTCAATTTTTGTGAACATTGCATATATGGAAAGCAACATCATGTTTCATTTTATTCGAGTCCTCATAAATCTTCTAGTGTACTGGATTATGTTTATTATGATGTGTTTGGTCCAGTTAATGTTCCTTAATTATGGACATCTAGATATTATGTTTCTTTTATTGATGACTATTCGAGAAGGGAATTTGTATACTTCCTTAAAAGTAAATTAGAAGTGTTCAATCGGTTTAAAGAATTTAAAACTTTGTCAGAGAATCAGACTGGAAAGAAAATCAAACATTTGAGGATGGATAATGGTGGTGAGTTCTATTTTGCAGATTTTGAAAGGTACTGTAAAGACCATGTGAATAAAAGGCATAAAACTACACCTTATACTCCACAATAGAATGGAGTTGCTGAAAGGTTGAACAAAAAAAACATGGAGAGAGCGAGAAGTATGTTGAGCAGTGCTAGTCTGGAGAAAAAGTTATGGGCTAAGGTTGTGGCTACAACATGTTACTTGGTAAATTTTTCACCTTGTTCTGCTCTTGTTGAAAAAACACCTTTGGAAGTGTGGTCTGGTAGTTTTAGCATTAGGAAAGCATTTCCGCACTGTTGCTTTTCCTTTCAAGTGGTATCAAAGCTTGGCCAGTTGTGTTATCCTTGATAGTAGGGTTGGTTTTTTGTGCTAATACTGTTCCAGTAGGAGTCTTGCAAAGTTAGAACCTAGTTTTTTTTGAGATGACGAGTACATCATGTAGAGTAGAGATTGAAAAATTCAATGGAAGCAACTTTGAGTTGTGGAAACTCAAAATGGAAGACTTACTTGTGGATAGAGAGCTTTGGGTTGTTGTGTATGGAACTATGTCACAAGGTATGAAGCAAGAAGATTAGGACCTTGCAGATAGAAAAGCGAGAGGTTTGATAAGACTTAGTCTGGCCAATTTTGTACTCCTGAACGTCCATGAGGAGAAGTCTGCAACTTCATTATGGAAGAAGCTTGGTGATATTTATCAGGGACAATCTCTGGTAAATAAGTTATTCCTGAGGAAGAAGTTGTACTCCTTGAAGATAGAAGAAGGTGCATCTGTTGCAGACCATCTGAACTCATTTAATATGAGTGTTTCTCAGTTGGCATCTGTGGGTGTGAAGATAGAGGAGGAGGATCATTGCATGCTCCTGTTATGCCCATTACCTGACACTTGGGATCATCTTGTAATGGCCATTCAAAGTACAACCACTAATTTCAAGATGGAAGACATTGTTCCCTCAATGTTGTCTGAAGAGATGCAGAGGAAGTCTTCAAAGATGGCCAAAGAGGCCCTTATTGTTCGAGGTAGGTCGAAGGAGAAAGGTAAGAAGAAGGAAAAGAAGTCTAAATCTAAATCTAGAGGGAGATTAAAGTCTCCTGGTAAAAATTCTAAGGTGAAATGTTGGAACTGTGGGAAGCCTGGTCATTTTTGAAAGGATTGCAAGGAGAAGAAGAAGAATACTAATGCTTCAAACAATGACTCTTCTCAAAGTAATGTAGATGCATTCATTGCAGCCTTGGACACTCAGGCATCAGATTAGGTCTGGTTGGTTGACTCAGGTGCATCTTTCCACATGACGTCTCATAGAGAGTGGTTCACTAAGTACGAAAAGTATGATGGTGGAAAGGTGTAGCTGGAAAGTGATTCAAAATTGGAGATTATCGGTCGTGGAAGAATCAAAATAAAGTTCCATGATGGAAGAATCAAAGGGATTGGTGATGTACTCCACATACCAGGTTTGGCTCGTAACTTACTTTTTGTCAATAAGCTAAATGATGTTGGTGTGGAAGTTTATTTCTTGAGTAAAGGATGTAAGATAGCTAGAGGTACTATGGTGTTGGCTAAGGGTGTACGTACTTTCACTATGTACAAGTTGGATGCACGTCTTATTGAATGTAACAATGTATCTGTAAAGTCAAGCAAAGCTACTCCTATAGAGAAGGATGATGAAGCTCTTCTGGGTGCAAATGCCTTGGAGGTGAAACTCCCAATAGAGAAGACCATGCTATGGGATCATAGACTCGATCACATAGGTGAGAAAGGTTTAAAAACCTTGAAAAATAAAAATCTTGTTTAAGGGCTTGTTGATTGTAACCTTGAGTTCAATTTTTGTGAACGTTGCATATATGGAAATCAACACCATGTTTCATTTTATTCGAGTCCTCATATATCTTCTGGTGTACTGGATTATGTTCATTCTGATGTGTTTGGTCCAGTTAATGTTCCTTCATTATTGAAGTCTAGATATTATGTTTCTTTTATTAATAACTATTAGAGAAGGGAATTTGTATACTTCCTAAAAATTAAATCAGAAGTGTTCAACCGGTTTAAAGAATTTAAAACTTTGTTAGAGAATCAGACTAGAAAGAAAATCAAACATTTGAGGACGGATAATGGCAATGAGTTCTATTATGCAGATTTTGAAAGGTACTATAAAGACCATGGGATTAAAAGGCATAAAACTACACCTTATACTCCACAATAGAATGGAGTTGCTGAAAGGTTGAACAGAACATTAATGGAGAGATTGAGAAGTATGTTGAGCAGTGCTGGTCTGGAGAAGAGGATACAGGCTGAGGCTATAGCTACAACATGTTACCCGGTCAATCATTCACCTTGTTATGCTCTTGTTGACAAAACACCTTTGGAAGCGTGGTCTAGTAAGAAGCCCTCTCCAAGACATATTTGTGTCTTTGGCTATGAGGCATATGCATATGTGCCAAATGAGAAAAGATCACAGTTGGATAACAAGGTTGTTAAATGTATCTTCATCGGCTATGGTGTCGATGTGAAGGGATACAAGCTTTGGAATCCTGATACTGAGAAGGTTCTATATAACAAAAGTATAATATTTCATGAGCTGAAACCTTCAGTAGCTGATCCATAGTTAGAGACAGATAAAAGAGAAAATAAGAATGATGCAGTTGAAATTCCTTAGACTCTAGAAAAAGAGGAACTACATGGTGTACCTGAAACTGAGGAGAGTTCAATCAACTCCGAGAGTTTTGAAGATGAAGAGCCACAACCTTAGCCAGTAAGAAGGTCTACACGTGAGAAAAGACAACCTGATAGGTATGGTTTCTCTATGTTGGATTCAAACTATGCCTATGCTTTGATTACTAGCACTAATGAGCCTAGGACTATGAAAGAAGCTATTAGCATGTATGATTCAAATTCCTAGTTGAAAGCCATGAATGAAGAAATGGAATCATTGAAGAAGAATGAAACCTCGGATTTGGTACCTTTTCCTGAAGGGTGAAATCCTGTTGGTTGTAAATGGGTATTTAAGAAGAAGACTGGTCTAGATGGTAGTGTTGAAAAATATAAGGCAAGGTTGGTTACAAAGGGATTTTTCCAAATAGAGGGAATTGATTATGGAGAAATATTTTCCCCTGAAGTAAAGTTGACATCTATCAGATTTCTTTTGTCACTGGTAGCAGTGTATGACTTAGAAATCGAGCAGATGGATGTGGAGAAAATGTTTCTACATGGAGAGATGGAAGAAGAAATTTACATGTACCAGCCTGAGCACTTCATTGAAAAAGGTAAAGAAAATCTGGTCTACAAATTAAAGAAATCTTTGTATGGTTTGAAGCAGTCTCCTAGAATGTGGTACCAAAAATTTGACACTTTTGTGTTGTCTATGGGATTTCTGAGATCAAAATATGATCAATGTGTATATTATAAATCTGAAAATGATCATGTGCTTACTATTACCCTGTATGTGGATGATATGTTGTTCATAGAAAATAGTAAGACTTTGATTTCTGATCTTAAATCTCATTTGTCTGAAAAGTTCAAAATGAAAGATTTGGGTGCAACAAGGTATATTCTAGGGATGGAAATAACCAGGGACAGAATGAGTGTAAATCTCTGGATAAGTCAATATAAGTATGTCAATACTGTTATGGAGAGATTTGGTATGAATGATTGCAAGCAACTAGTTGTTCTAGTCTTTCAAGGAATGAAGCTATTTGTTGAAGACTGTCCAAAATCTGCTACTAAGATAGAGGACATGACTAGGGTGCCCTATGCAAGTGTTGTTGGTAGTCTAATGTATGCAATGGTCTATACAAGGCCAACAATTGCCCAAGCAGTGGGAGTTTTGAGCCATTTTATGGAAAATCCAGGAAGGACACATTGGGATGTTGTGAAGAGAGTGTTTAGATATTTAAAGGGTACTTCAGAATATGCTCTGTCTTACCATGGAAACTTGGTTGCATCATAGAGAACTCTCAGCATTCATGGATATGTGGACTCTGATTGGGCAGGGGACATTGATAGTAGGAGATCCACCAGTGGATACACTTTCATACTAAATGGTGGTGCAGTCAGTTGGATGATCAAGTGATAGGTTGTAGTCGCTTTATCCACTACAAAGGCTGAATACATGGCAGCAACATACTCCTGCGAAGAAATTGTGTGGTTGAGTCGATTGTGTTCTGATATTGGTTTTAATGCAGGGAAAATTACAATTTGTTGTGACAGTTAGAGTGCCATTTGTTTGGAAAAGAACCCTACTTTCCATGCTAGGAAAAAGCACATTGATTTACAGTATCACTTTGTTAGAGACATGATGGAGGATGGAAAGGTTCATTTGGAAAAGGTTGACACTTTGAAGAATGTTGCAAATGCATTAACGAAGCCAATGAGAACATACAAGTTTAGATGGTGCACATATTCGATGGGCCTTGGGGCCTATGATCGTTAGCAATGTCAAAGTCTAGAGGAGGCCAAGAAGTCTCCGTCAAGTGGGAGCTTGTTGGGAACACGTGTCTTAACTTCTGGCTTGAACCTCTATAAAAGAAAATGTTTTGCTAACATTTCTAACCTTTACCTCGCTACCATTGGAAACTCTTCTTAGAGGTGTGGTATGGTGGTTTACCACCTTACCGTGAGCCTTTGTTGCTATGTCTACGGTTGGGTGGTGTTACTGCCATACCGCGGGGTCTTTGACTTGAGTTGGCAGTAGCACGGTGGACTGACATGGTTAGTTTGAAGGTTTACCTCCCTACCGTAGGGGTTGCTCGATGATGGCATGGTGGCCGTGGTGAACGATGATAGTCAACAAAGAATGCTTACCACCATACCGTGATGGCCTTTTGGCCATGTTGTGTGAGGTAAGCTATGGCGGTCAGTAAAATTGCTTACCTCCTTACCGCGGAGGTCTTGTGGTCAAGGTGAGGTAGTGCAGTGTGTTTGACGGTTGGCTCTGGCGGTTACCTCCATACCGTGGGAGGCTTTGCTCAGCCTCACGGTTGGGTGGTGGGACCACCATACCACAAAGGGTTGGTCTGAGCTCTGTGGTGGCTATGGTAAGTGTGGTCAATGGTTGATTAATTGACTTCCACCATACCATGACAACTCCTTTGCTCTGTCGTGGTGGTGTAGTATGTCTACTGCCATACCACAAAGGCTGAGAAGGAGATGGGCGGTACCGAGGTGACACCACCATACCATGGTGGTCTCTTTGGCTTGGCGAGGTAGCCTGGTAAGAGGAGTTCGACATTTGTGTTAACCGGTCTGACTTGACTGGAAGCAGTGAACAAATAGGAAGGTGACACATGGCAAGTAATCAATGACTGATTGGCCAAAGTTTGAAGTGGTAAAAGCATTAGCTGCAAGGCTCGATTCGGTAGGTGACAGGATCTGATTCTGGCAAAGAGAATTAATGCCTAGATGGCCTAATGCATGATTGCGGGACGACTTGGTCAGAAGCGACCAGATTCATCTTTCAGAAGGAAGGTGCATAATAATGGCACCTAATTGGTTGGGTGGTAGAATAATGAATGTAAGACTTGTAATAGTCGAATATATGTTATGGTAGATGTCACTAAGGTGACAGTATGTGAGATAATTATTCATTGTATTCAAAAAATTTATTGTAGTAGTGAGAGTAGTTGAACAAAAGGAAGTTAGTTGTTGTGAGCTGATATCAGAGAGAGAGAAGTCTGTTTACTTTGTATGTAAATATTTTACTGTAATACAAAGTGATTGCTCTTGGTCTGGTGGGTTTTTTCCCGTAAGGGTTTTCCCATGTAATTCTAGTGTTATCTTTGTGATTGTTATTTTCTATTACTCTGGTTTTCTTGTATGTGTTCATCTTAAGTGTTTTAAAGTTTTAAAATTGGTCTTTGCACTTCTCCTCTGTAGTTTTAGCATTAGGAAAGTGTTTCCGCACTGTTGCTTTTCCTTTCAAGAGTAGCACTTCTAATTAAACTAAGCCAGAAACTACTTCGCTGAAAAAAGAGATGGTTTCCTCTTCTACAATGGTTGTGGCTTCTAGGTACCCAAGGGTGCTCTAACAACCAAATCAAAATTTCCTGTAGAGAAGACCATGTTATGGCACCAAAGGCTTGGCCACATTGGAAAGAAGGGTTTAAAATCCCTAAAAAACAAGAACCTCATTAAGGGGTTGAATGATTGCAATCTAGAGTTTGATTTTTGTGAACATTGTATTTATGGTAAATAGAGCTGTGTTTAGCTTTTCTCATCTTCTCATAAGTCTTCATGTATCTTGGTTCTGATTCATTCTGATGTATCTGGTTCTGTTGATGTTGCTTCTATTGGTAAATCAATTTATTATGTTACTTTCATTGATGATTTTAGTAGGAGAACACGGGTATATTTTTTAAAGAGTAAATTTGAAGTTTTTAGTCATTTGAAGGAGTTTAAGGCTATGGTAGAAACTTAGAATGGAAAGAAAATCAAATGTTTGAGGACTGAAAATGGCGATGAGTACTATTCTACAAAATTTGACAATTTTTTTACCGATTGCGAGATTCAAAGACAAAAGACAACTTTGTATTCTCCACAACATAATGGAGTTGTAGAAAGAATGAACAAAACATTGAGGGATAAGGCTAGGAGCATGTTGAGTGGAGTTGGTCTAGAACACAAGTTTTGGGCTGAAGTTGTTGCCACTTCTTGTTATTTGATAAATAGATCTCCAATATCAATGCTTGTTGATAAAATGCCAATGGAGGTGTGATTGGGGAAAAATCCTTCACTTAGACATCTGAGAGTTTTTGGTTGTGAGGCATATGCACATGTTCCTAAGGAGAAGAGAAAAAAGTTAGATTCTAAGGCTATCAAATGTATCTTCATCGGATATAACTATGGTGTGAAAGGATACAAGCTTTGGGACCTTGTTGCACAAAAGGTAATGTATTCCAAAAGTGTTATTTTTAGAGAGACTAAATCTTCTCCTATTAATTTTCAGCCAGAACAACATAAATAAATTAAACAAAAAATTATGTGGTTCAACTTCCTTCTATGCCCGAGGAAGTTGAATCGAGACCCCAAAATAGACAAGAATTTGAGGAGAGATCATGAATCTTTGAATCTTCAGAAGAGGAGGATGAAGTGGAAGAGCCTCCACCTCAGCTTGTTGAAAGGTCTACAAGGCAAAGGAAACCACCTCAAAGGTATGGGTATTCACTTGATGATTGGAAGTGTATATTTTCTTTGAGTACTAACATTGATGAACTAGGATTTGTGCAAGAGGCTTTGGGTATGAATGATGTAGATTCCTAGAAAATTGTCATGGATGAAGAGATGGTAGCTAAATATAAAAGGAATGATACATGATACCTTTTACCATTTCCTAAAGGTCAGAAACCTATTGGATGTAAATGGGTGTTTAAGAAAAAGATTGGTCCATATGGAAATGTTGAAAAGTATAAGGCATAGTTGGTTGCAAAGGGATACTCTCAGGTTGAGGTTATTGATTATGGTGAGATTTTTTCTCCTATTGCTAAAATGACATCCATTTGATTTTTATTATCTATTGCAACATCTTATGATCTAGAGGTGGAACAAATGGATGCGAAAACTACATTCCTTCATGGTGATTTCGAGGAACAAATTTATGACACGGCGAGAGCACTACGTGTTAAAAGGTAAAAGCAAGCTAGTTTGTAAGTTAGAGAAATCTCTGTATGGCCTTAAACAAAGTCCTAGGATGTGGTACCAAAATTTTGATACATATGTGTTGAGTTTGGGATTTGTGCGGTCTAAATATGATCACTATGTATATTTTAAATCTGATGGTGATTGTTTCTTGGTAATTGCTTTATATGTTGATGACATGTTTTTTATTGGGAAAGGAAAATGTTTTATTGCAGAATTGAAATCTCAACTCTCTATGAAATTTGAAATGAAATATCTTGGTGCAACAAAACACATACTTGGGATGGAGATTACAAGAGATCATGAGAAAAGAAAGCTATGGCTTAGCCAGAGTAATTATGTTTGTTATGTTTTGAAAAGGTTCAACATGCAAGATTGTAAACCACTTTGTGTTCTTGTTACATTGGGAACAAAGATCTCTATTTCACAATGTCCTACATCCCAATTGGGGATGGAAGAAATGAGCAAAGTGCCTTATGGGAGTGTGGTTGGAAGCTTAATGTATGCTATGTTATGTACAAGACCAGACATTTCCCAAGTAGTGGGAATTCTTTCTCATTTTATGTCTAATCCTGGAAGAGTACATTGGGATACAGTTAAGAGGGTCTTCAAATATTTGCAAGATACAATAGAGTACTCTATATATTTTCATGGTACAGGAGATCAACATTCCCTGAGTATTCATGGTTTTGTGGATTCATATTGAGGTGGTGATGTTGATAGAAGAAGGTCCACCAGTGTATATGTGTTTACTCTTAATGGTGGTGCAATCAGATCGATGAGCAAGTAACAAGTTTTGGTCGCTTTGTCCACTACTAAGGCAGAGTTTATAGCAGCTACTCATGCATGTAAAGAAACCATTTGGTTGAAGCATTTGTGTTTAGATATTGGATTGAAACAGGGTGTAGTTACACTTTATTTTGACAGTCAGAGTGCAATCTGCCTTGCGAGGAACCTTCCTTTTCATGCCAGGACCAAACACATTGATGTTAAGTATCACTTCACAAGAGATATGGTCGAGGATGGCAAGGTGAAGTTGAAAAAAGGTAGAGATAGTGGCGAATGTTGTAGATGCATTAATTAAGCCTGTGAGCACAACAAAATTTAGATGGTGTTCAGAGTCTATGGGCCTCATGGCCTCTAACAATTAAATCCTATTACTTTCATTGGCTCTTCAAAGGTGTTTGACAAGTGGGAGAATGTTAGGAAAAATAAGGTTTCTCAACCTTTGATTTTTCCAAAGATTTAATTTTCTAAATATTAAATGTTGTTGATTTTATCACTTTGTCTTTGTGAGTTACAACTTGTAGTTTCTATTCGGATGAGGAGTCAAGTTAGAAACTTGATATTTTCGAAGAGCAGTTATTTTGGAAAGTGTAGATTTTGCATATTGGCATGTGGTGACAATTTGAAACTTACCATTGTGCATCTGCAGTGTTTTTGGTGCTTTCCATGTTGCATCTTTAGCCTTTGTTAATTGTTTTAGAAATGTTTATTTTATGCATTGTAAAACTCTTATATATTCAGAACTTGTGTATTTTGAAGTAGTATGAAGTTGTGTTGATATACTGTTATGCTGTCGGATTTCTTCCAAAATTGTTTACTAATGATACTCCTATAAAAGAATTGCTTTGCAAGTGTATGTAATCTTGTTGTTGGATTTGAAATACATTGAGTAGGCTTTAGAGTGTGGGGTTTTTCACCTAAAAGGGTTTTCCCCACATATATCTTGTGTTCATTGTTTATTTTTTGTTATGAATGTGTTTGTAGATTTTATGTAACTGTTAGATCAGTTTTAAAGTTTGCATAATATCTCTTCTCAAGATTGGTGTAGGAAATTGGTTCTGCTACTCTAATTTCCTTACAAGAAAAACAAAGTATAGTCTCCAACAATAACAAGAAAGAAGAAATAACAAAACAAATGGATACCTAACAAATAATAAACTACTTTCATGAGAAAAGAAGATGTATATTATTCTTGTATATTAATTGTATGACCTCAAAACAACATGGTTGTAAAAATCATGAAATAATAAGCAATTAATAACGAATTATAATCAAACAAGATCAAAACAATCAAGTAATAAGACAAAATGAATTAAACAAATGATGAAATAAAATTGAAAAGACAATACAATTCACCTTAGTATAACTCCATTACTCTCCTCTATTTCACCTTGGGAGAAATGGTATATGTAACTTTGCTCTCAAATTTGTATTTTAGCACAATATCATGAAGCACCTACAAAAATATGAGTGTAGCTTTCCTACGTGATCTAAGATGAAAAATGATTGAGAGGACGGTTGTATTTATAGATACTTGATGACACCGATGAATGGTCAAGATCAAAAGAAGAACTAAAAATATCAATGGTTGAGAATTGATGAGAGGAATTGGTTGATTAGTTAACTGATTGCATGAAGAATTGATTGATTAGTTAATTGATTTCATGATTCAATTAACATGATTGATTGGAGTGTTAACTCAGACTAACGGTTAGTAAACTGAATTTATTTCTTAGAGGACTCAAATTGAGTGGGAGCGAAGTGGATTTGATTGATGAGTGGATTGAGAGTAAGTCTCAGTCAACAGGTAAGGTGGAATTGCAAGGGTATTTAATAATTAAAATACTTTAATTCTTAATTACTTGTGCACCATAGGATTATTAATTTATTTACATGTGCACCATTGGTTTAATAAATAAAATAAATTATTTTATTTATTTTTAAAAGAGGATAATGTTGAGAGAAATGAATTAATTAAACAATTAAAAAAATAATTTAATTTAGAAAGTGGGAAATAGATAATTAAATAATAAATTATTTAATTTTGGAGACGAAAAGGGATATAATTAAATAATAATAAATTATTTAATTAACCTTTAGAATAGAAGAATATAATTAGTAAATTAATCAAATAATATTAATTATTTAATTAATATAGATTAATATAGGAATAAATTAATTAAATAACCTTAATTATTTAGTTAATATAGAGGAATAGATTTAATGAAATTATTCAATCATCGGGATGATGTGAAAATGATTGTTAATTTAACCATTTAGTCAGAATTAGGTGTCTACATTAACAACATCAATACATCTACATGTTACAATTTTTATCATATTTAAAATATCTCTTCTCACATCAATATACAAAGAAAGGGTCAAAGAAGATGAAGGAAAAGTGGGAGGGAGAAGAGACTCAAAAATAAGGGAATAAGAATTGCAACAACTAGACTTCACAACCAAACAATCTCCCACTTCAATTCTTACCCATTATTGCAACAAGTAATTAGGTTTAGAAGGTGCCATCTGCCTTTTTGAGCTTATTGTCATGTGTTAACTAGACCAAGAGAAGATCTACAAAACTCTAACTTCTCTTTTAAAAAAACTATAGTGATAATATCTATAGGATTCAAGTCAATATGAATCTTCTCCAATTTCATCTTACCTTGTTCAAGGACACTTCAAATAAAGTGATATCAAAGTTCCATTTGCTTCAACCATGAATGAAAGGCTGCATTTTTTGCCAAATGTATTGCACATTTTTTGTCACTATACAAAACAAAATCATGTTGTCTACTACCCAATTTAACTAATAATCACTACAACTACATCTCCTTAGCTCCTTTAGTTTTTGCAATTTGTATTTTGATTTCGTAGTGGAAAGAGAAACCTAGAAACCCAGTTGATTCTTGCCACTACAAAATGAACACATACCTTGTAGTAGATCATAAATCACCATCTATGCCAAGGTCAATATATCCTTGCAACTATGTACCTTCTCCTCTAAATATCAATACATTAGGTGATGTCCTCTTTAGGTATCTCATAATCCATTTTATAGCTTGCCAATGATTTTTTCTTGAATTACTCATGTATACACGTTGGTCACTCCCAATACATGAGCAATGTAGGGTCTTGTGCAAACCATCACATACATAAGGCTCTCGATGGTAGAAAATTGAGACACTCTTTCCATATATTTTTTCTCTTCTTGTGTCTTAGGACACATCTTATAAAACAATTTGAAGTGATAAGTTAGAGGTGTGCTCATTGCTTTAGCATTCTTCATATTAAACCTATTCAACACCTTTTTAATATATTTCTCCTGTGACAATTTAATTTATGTTTTCTTCCTTTCTTTAATAACTTTCTTTCAAAGGATTTTCTTTGTAGCACCCAAATACTTCTTGAGAAACTCTTAGCCAATTGTTGTTTTAATGGGCTAACTATGACCATGCTAGTTCTCATCACTAAGATATCATCAATATAGAATAAAAACATTACAAATTCACCATTCTCCAAGGTTTTATAATACACACAACAATTAGATTCAAATCTAATAAATTTTTGCTCAACCATAAATGAATCAAATTTTAAATACCATTTCCTTGGAGCTTCTTTCATCCTGTACAAATTTTTATTCAATTTACAAACTAAATCCTCTTTGTAACTTATTTCTCGAAACATTCTATTTACTATATGTACAAATTTTCTTCCAAATCACCATGCAGGAAAGTTGTTTTGATGTCATGCTAGTCCAGTTCAATATCATAAATAGTTGTTAAACCCAACATTGCTTTGATACGTCATTTTCACAACTAGTGAATTTTTTTGATGAAATTAATGCCCTTTTTCTAATCATATCCTTTGACAACCAATTCGGCCATGTATCTATTCCCACCTTATTCTTCCTTCATCCTATATACCCATATGTTTTTCAATGATTTCTTCTTAGGTGGTGAAATGTTGGGAAAGATGGTCCTTAATAATAAGGGGTTGTTTTCTCTATTTGTATCTTTCCCTAAGGGCATTTCATTAGGAAAGAGATCACAAGGTGTGAAGATTGACTTTTAATCTCAATGGTAAGCCAATGAGAGTTGGATCTCAGTCCTTAAGATAATAGGACAAATCTTAAACCAAATTAAAATGATTTAAAATATTCAAAATAAATGAATTATAAACCTAATACCTAAAATGCAAATTCCTGAAAGTATAGAAACTGAAATCATAGTTTATAGGTAGATTAAAGAAGGGTTTAGAAACATGCACCTATCACCAAAAAATGGTTTTGAGAACTGCTAAGGGTCTTGTTCACCCCTGGGTGAATGGGTCTTTACAGGCCTTTACAAAATTGCAAAAAACTGAAGTTGTAGCCCTTTGTTTGTGCTTTTTTCCTATACTTGCAAATCTTCATCTTTGAATCTGGACCTGCAATATATTTTTAAATATAAAATGTTTGTTTGTTTGTATGGGGGTTTTCCTTGATCAAACCCAAATTTTGGTAATTAAACATTGATAAATGTAATGCCCTGCAACAGAACCCTAGAAGACAACATGCTAAAACACCTAAAAATGGAAAAAATAAAAATTTAAAGTGTAATATACACAAGATTGCAATTACTACAATAACTTGAATTCTAACCTAAGTCCTCTAAGGTTCCATTACTATGCTATTAGAATCCCATTAACCAAAATAACAAGAATAATAAATCAACGCTAACATCCTATAAAACAAGATTCATCTATCAATATGAAATTTCATTTAACCATAACTTTCAAAAGATCAACCCACATGAATTAACCATAATATGCCATCCATATATATCAATCAAAATTAGTTCCTTAATTAATGTTAACAATGTACATCAGTTACATTACTCATTACAAGAGAGAGTGCAATAATGAATTTACAACATTACATAATTACATCAGTGATTCCTTGAATAAGAGAGGAGAGTACATATGAATTCCATTGCATGATACAACTAAATATTAGTACATTACAAGTACATGAAAGATAGTACACATGAAATGAACAAGTGCATAAGTCTTCATATCCAAGAGTAATCACCACGAGCATGAAAAAAAGTGAGGGAACCCAATGGAGTATGAGGCACATTCCACTCGACCATGTTGAACCCTAAGGTCCACCCCCCGTGCTAGGAGATAACACTTGGTCCCACGACAATAACAACAAGAAAACCTCAACTAACATAACAAGATTAAACAAAGAACAACTGACATTACAAAAAATTTGAACACATCACATAAGCATATACATAGTTTATAGAGGACATTACATACCAATGCTATTCCACAGAGGGAAGAGTGTCATCACATGGACTTGGCATGGGTTATCCTAACAACCTCTCTCTAGGCATCAACCCCCATCTACGGTTATCCTAACAACCTCTCTATAGGCGTCAGCCCCATAGGGTGACACATGTGGAGCTAACTTACCTTTCGTGAGGACAAGGTAGTCGGTCTTACCAACCAGACCTTCTCAACCCATCCTTAGCCTAATTAAGCACTATAGGAATGGGTGAGGAATCCACTTATCTTAATTAATGTGAACCTACCCAACCCACTAAATTCATTAATTAGGTCATCACTTAATTATGAAAATCTCACATGGGTTATCCAAGATGCCACTTTGTGCGTCGACCCTCATTGAGAGCCACTCCCCCTACTAGCATCTAGAATAACCACATAACAACGCGAGTAAAGCCACTTGCACAAAGTAGAAAAATCACAAAATCAAATGCATAGGCGAGGCATGAACCATCTCGCACAAAGTTCACATCATAAAAGCAATATAATGGTACAAGGGTGAAACCCACATAAGCACAATACATAAGATAAGGTCAATGGTTTCACAAGGAACAAAACATGAGGATACATGTAAAAAGTTTCCCTTAGCTTCTGGACGCCTAATAAACCAAATACCTGATTACTCCCATTTAAAAATAAATTCAAGACATCATTGATTCCAACATAATCATAAGGCATGAATTCAAGTAACTAAATACATAAGAATCTCCATAATTCAAACTAGTACATAACAAGAGAATTACATCATCTAGAAAATCATTTGAGTCATTCTTCCTTTTCACTTAATATTTTCAATGCAATTATTTAAAATTGACAACAACATTCTATTTATTTATTTTTAATTCATCATAAAAGGAAAATCATTGTTGCAAACACTTCATTTCAATTTAGATTGAGAAACACATGTAAATATGTCTACATATATCAGTATACATACATACATACATACATACATACATATATATATACATTATTGTAGACATGGAAAATGTACAATTTCGTTTTGGCACACTTGATCCCGATTACTAACAACATTTCTTCCTGAATCATACTCTCAGCATTTCATCATATTCTGTCTCTTAATGAAATGAATCATTATTCATTTATTTAAGTCTTCCTCCTCCAGTGATTAAATTAATCAATTTAATTTAATTAACCTTACATTTCTGTTTAATTAAATAAATCATTTTATTTGATTAAAATCTCTAAAGTCCTCTTATTAAATTAAATAAATTAAACCTTATTTGATTTTATCTAATATATTCCTCCTTAGTTAAATAAATCAAATCATTTATTTAATAATATTTTCCTCTCAATTCTAGACTTAAATCAATTCATAAATTTAAGTCTAAAATTGTCACATCATCTAATTCTTCATTAAATTAATCAAAACCATGATTAAGTCAATCCCTCTCATTAAAATCCTCTAGAGAATGCAAGTTGCACTATAAATCAATTACTTTGATTTATTTAATTCTCTATTTTCCCTCACATAGCATCAAAAAGGAATATTCCCTCAATTTGAATTCAAAAAGTCCAAGTGGACTTGGTCCTTCCAACAAGGCATTTAAGGCCTCTTACATGTCCTTGGCCTTGAGCCAAGTGACATTAACTTCATTTCCCTTTCCTCTTCAACAAATCATTTCACAAATTAAAATTCAAACTAAATGCATTTATTGACACTTTGGCCAAATGCGAACAACCACTAACCATTCACATCATGACATGTGGCATTCAACCATTGGATTGAAAGTTAGTCCCACATTGCTCAAATCTTACTTTCTCTTCCAAATTGAAAGTTATAAATTGGAGGCTTCTCTCCTCTTTTCTCATCCACAATTGCATGCAAAGTTGCTCTCTTCACATTGAGAGCTAATTTTTCCCATTTCACTCAACCATTCATCATCTTCAAGATTGTAACAAGGTTATGCTCAAATCTCTTTGGAGATTTGACCATTTCTCAATCACTCAACATTGCAACTTAGGAATTGGGAAAGGACCAATTGCAACATTCCATTGGCACCAATTCCCCCATGGGATCTTAAATCTATTGGCTTAATTAGGATTTACATGTTTTTCTTGTATTGTGTTCTTCATTTTCCTAATTTGAGTGTTTTTAATAGATGGATTTCATGGGGAATCTCTCATACTTGTTTGCTTGCATATTGAACTAACAATTTGACATGTTTATTGTTCTTGTGCATTTGCAGGTTTAGGGGTTCACATTTTGGTGCTAGAAAGAGGGCACACTCAAAGAATTAATCACTTTTTTCAAAATTTCTGCATTTTTTTAGCATTTTCTTGCAAGTCACAGGAAAATAGTTTCATGACTCTATATTGTGCCGCTCTCAGCATTGCAGCACCATACTAAACCACTTTCAGAGAAGCAGTGCCATACTAAACCACTCACAACTTCCAAACCGTGCTACTTTTCTTTTCCTGCTTGTCATTTTAAAATTTCTAATTATGCCGCTTTCATCTTCGTGACGCCATACTGCACTGCTCTCAGCACCGTGGTGCCATATTACACCACGTTTCTTCCAAACTGCACTGCTTCTACTTTCCCGCCTATCAAATTCAAAATTTCAAACAAAGCCGCTTCCTAAACTGTGCCACTTGACCATATTGCGTAGCATATTCAGTCTTTGTTCTTGCAGAGCACCGCCCATAGTCAACCGTGCGGCGCTATATAGTGCCACTTTTACCCAAACTATGTTGCTTTTACAAACTGCACCACGAAAAAATAGTGAGGTCTGAAAATGGACATGTGCTTTTTTAATTTTGGATTTTTAAACTCTTGACCTTGTTTGTTGTCTTTTTGCTCTCTGGTTTTCTGTCATTTTGCAGGTTGGAGCAAGAAAAAAGCAAAGGAAGAAGTTAATCATGACCTCATACTCATCATACAAAAAAGTGTTTTTAAACACTAAAGCGTTCTTCAACACTTTTCAGGGATTTTAAAATTATGCTTGTTAAGAGAAATTTGTTAATATATTTTGCCTTAGAAACACTAGATTTATTTTTGGGTTTAAAAAGAACAAGCAAATTTCCTTTTTTCAAGAAAAGTAGGATATTCATCATGACACCATGTTCATCTTGCACAAAGTGTTTTTAAACACTAAAGTGTTCTTCAACACTCTTTAAGGATTTTAGATTCTTGTTTAAAAGGAATTTGTTATTTTCATTTTCCTTAGAGACACTAAATTTCTTTTCAAAAGTTGCCAAAGGGCTAAAAAGAACCTTAGACAAATTTACTAGATTTTGTTTGAATGTTAACAATTGAACAAGGCAATCTCACATTTCCTTTGGTGCTTAAAAAGAAATCATTATTGCTTTGAGGGATTAAAATGAACATGTGTTTTTTGTGTCTTGTAATATTTTTTGCAAAGTAGTGTCATTTAAAAGGGCGTATGCGCTTCTCTCACGCTTCACGGTGATGTTGAGAATCAAAAGTCTTTTTGGTGACACTAAGTTACATAAAAGATTGCCTCCACATTTCAAGTTGGGTACCTAACAATCGAACAAAACATGCAAGTGTGATCACGGCATATTGCGGAGGTTCTCCCCTTTGTTTTTCAACAAAGATTGATTGAACAACGGGATATGCTAGCTTGCTATTGTTTATCTTAGTAGGCCTACCTTGTGGGAAAAAGTAATCACCCAAGGGAACGACCCAACCGAGAACACGCTAAAGCCAAGCGACTTCCAACTAGTATATAAGTGTGGATTCTTGAGGAAAGTTCAAGAATCACGAGGATTATTCTGATGAGATGGATAGAAATGGACTCTCACCGACGTTGGATAATCCCCCACGAACGGAATTCCTGAATTAAAACCCTTTGTTTAGAAGAGGCCAAATCCTTATCTATTTTTTTGGTGCAAAAGGTCATGTTTTTTGAAGTCGCCCCACGTTATACATGCGGTTTTGTTGTGGAGATGGAAAGTATGCCATGGGAGATTCATAGGTACTAATGCTTGGCTAACTCAAGAAGTGTGTGCCATGGAGGGGAGCCAGTGTGGTCAAGCATTTAGCCATCCGCACAAAATATGTGTAGCTAGATTCGTCCAAGTGGGAACCAAACAAAATATTGTCTCATCATCCTATGGTTGTAAAAAGTGCTTGGAAGTGGAAAACACATTGCTTGGTTCTCAAAAACTTTTGAAAACAAACATACACAAAGAACTTCGAATTTAAGTTCTCTTGCTTTCCCTAGGGATCATATCCTTAGAGGTTTCTAAGTACTTGGATTCTATCATCATTTGTTTTCAACAAGGTCAAACATAGGAAAATTTTGCCCTATTTTCCTTGATTTCCACACAATGGAACTTGTGGGATGAGAAAGAAAGTGGGACATTAGAAATATAGTTTGAAACATAAGAGAGAAAGTGTCTTTGGTAAAAAGAATTCATTAAGCCGAGATAAAAGGACAAATTGAACCTCATATGTGTTGCTCCAAATGATTTCCCAAAAGATCAAGATTCCAAAACCAAAGTTCAAGAAGCTTAGTCTAAAATCCCATGAACAACTACTTGAAATGCTCCTTGAAGTTAGAGAAAGACTAGTATACAACTTCTACAAAAAGGCTTCAAGGAATAATCCCACTTTGTATGCATTCTACTATCAACAAAATCCCAATTTTTTTGAAATGTTTGCTTTCCTCACATAGGAAGTCTAGCATGTTCTTCAACACCGAGGTTTTGTAAAAGGAGTCGTGTCTAGGTCAAGGTCCAAGATCAAATTTGTCATCCTTATCCATCTCTCCATCAAATCAAATTTTCATCCCATCATCAAAATTTTTGAGAACTCTAGAAAAATCACTCATGCTAAACTTAAAGGACTAAACCAACATCACCCTATCTTGGCTTAACACACTTAGCCAAAATAGTCAAATCTCTTGGACGAATTTTCCTCTAGGATAACGCAACTTCCTAAGGCCTACTAGTTCACAATCACCTTGGCTTAACACACTTAGCCAATTCATCCTTTTGTGCAAGTTTTCCTAGGATAACACAACTTCCTAGGGACTACAACTTAACTACAATCTTGTTTGAATTAATACACCTAGTCAAACCATCATGATCAATATAAGTCCTAACAAGTTTAGCATAACCCTTCAAAATTTCATCAAAAGTTTCACTCACTCAATTCATCCATTTATTCCATCATCATTATCACCGTATTTGATCTTTGACTTCCCTAGTTCTTCTCTTTTGGGCCTAAAAGGTTAGGATCCAACGATCCCTATTCTTATGGTCCAAATAAGATCACAGTACAAGAAGGACATGGAAAATATCAGTGAAATATCAACTTTCGTTGACATGAGTCAAGTAACCTCTGAAATAAACCTTGCAGGATCAAGCAATCCCCCAAGTAGCTCCCCCTTACCATCACAATATCCTCAAGAGGAGAGTTATGAAGAGGACATCACCAACGAAGACATGGGGATGACACAATCTGAAATGATGAAAATGGTTCAAAATCTAGAGAACCACAAAATTGTTAGTGCCATGTTCAAATATTTAACCACATTAGCGGAAGGAGGGGTCCAGTTCCCTTCCGACCTTGACGCAAGCACTAGTATGGACATGCCCCTTACAAATGCATCCCCAATGTCAAATATCAATCAACAAATGCCTCACACCACATCAACCATCACACCAGCCTCACCAATTGTGAAGAAAATAACTGTTATGTTTTGAGAGTTACAACAACATCACCTTGTGACCAACAAAGAGGTGGCTGTCACCACCGCACCAAATAATTTTTGTCTCGGGAAATCCATTACACCCATATGTCCCACTCACCTTCCATAATCCCGCTGGTTCATCTTCATTCCATGCTTCACCAGCCTGTCAGTCAAACATACAAACTTCTCTACCACAGAGAGAAGGTGGTTTGTTTGAAACAACAGGAGTCATCAATCCTTTTTCTTTTCAAAGTGGCATACCATCTCTTCCCCCATTTTCACTCACAACCACATCACCTCTCAGATTGGGTTTTCCTCCCCTGAACATCGATAGTTTCTCGGATCTGGGCAATTTAAACATCACATCGAATTCTCTCTTTTTGCTCATAGCATCACAACATCAAATAGCGACCATTCAAACCACCACAACAAATACATCAATTGTTCCTTAAATCTTCCAAAGCATACCTTCTCAAGGACCGAGCATCTCAACCACACCTCCAACAACTTGAATCCCAACCACCACCATAACCCTTTCACTTGTCACAATGGTTGGCATCATTCCTGTTCCACCACCAATCCCACCAAAAGACAACATGGTAAATTCATTCACCACTCTAATCCAAACCCTTCAAAAGGCCAAACAACACAAAGTACTCAAGAAAAAGCACCAAGCTCAAGTGCGAGCACAAGCTCAAGCACAAGCACAAGTACAAGTTCAAGCCCAAGCTCAAGCTCAAGCACAAGCCCGTCAACAGGCAAAAACACAATACCGACTGCAACTACAAGCAATCCATCTGCAAGCATACCAAAAAGCCCTGCAAGACTTTCAAGCATAGCAACAAGCCAAACAACAAGCTTTGTTGGCACAACAATAGCTCGACCAGCAACAAGCTTTGTTGGCACAATAGCAGCTAGACCAACAACAAGCTTTGTTAGCACAACAACAACTTGACCAACAGTAGGCTTTATGGGAACAACAACAAGCGTTGTTGGAACAACAGTAGCAAGATCAACAACAAGCATTGTTCACACAAATGCAGGCATACCAGAAAGCCTTGAACGCACAGTAGAGCTTGGAGAAAACTCCCACTAGTACTCCTCCCACCAATCAAACACCTCAAACACCTCAAAACACGTTCATTCCACCTCCTGATCCAAACAAAGATGTCACAACATAAATCAAACTGCTCTCGCAACAAGTGTTGGAATTACGAGCAAGAAAAAAAATAAAAACACCAGGCAACTTGTGCCCTTATCCTTTCGACAGAAGTCTCACCATGGTACCATTTCCAAAGGGATTCGAGATCCCCAAATTTGAAAAGTATAATGGAATGGGTAACCCTAAACACCATGTTAGGGAATTTTAGGTGCATTGCATGGAGGTTGCATATGATGACACGTATCTAATGTAACTCTTCCCCTGGAGTCTGACTGGTCTAGCCATGGAATGGTTTTCTCGCCTACCCACGGGCATTAAAATATTTGAGGAAATTGTGGAAGCTTTCCTTAAGAATTATGCTTTCAACATGGGTGCAGATGTTAGTTTGGAAGAACTATCAACACTCAAACAAGAAAAAGGAGAGCTATTCGCAACCTTCTTGCAAAGATGGCAATCCAAGGCGGATCATGCCAGAGGAACAATAACTTTGCATGATCATATCCAATCTAGATGAAAACTTGGTGTTCTACTTGAAAATGTAAGGAAACTCAGGTGCGGAAACAGCTTCCTACACTAATCTCTTAAGGAAAGTATGGTGCAAATTCGTTTTAAACCCTTACAATTTCAGATTCGTTAATCTACTTAACAAAGATATTGCAGCAATATACCATACATACAGAAAATGAAGAATGACACAATGATTTACCCTGGGGAAAACCTTTCGGTAAAAAACCCCAGCACTCCAAAACCTGCACAATGTATTATCTTCAACACAACGGTTACAACACACTTGCAATGCAAGTTCTTTCAGGAGATTTCCAACTCTTGAAGACAAAATGCGGCAGCATGAAAAAACGTTCCAACAATACACTCACATCACAAATCTTCGCAACCCTAAAAAACGCTTATATCATGCGCTTCCCTTTTAGGGCAACTTCCGAAGATAACTGTATTAGGGTTTTACCATTCTCCGAGAAAATAGGAACTCGAAAATTTTTTTCGGGGCGATGCCCCGAACCCCACTATCGTGGAAGAGTGTACAGTACTCAACTTTATCAATTGCCACATGTCTTCACCTGTCATTGAATCTTCCAGACATAGCTCTTACGTGTCATAGGAATCCGTCATAACCGTTTCAGCCATGATCTCCTTACACACAATTCAAGATGCCGACACATTAAGTGGAGTGACACATCAACATGCAAACTAGACATGTACACTCACACTTAATTACATTATTTGCAAGAAATACATTTTACAAAACAAATAATAAGAATAGGAATTATCCAAGGTTGAGACACCTTATTCCTAACATTCTCCCACTTGTCGAACACCTTGTAAGAGCAATAGGAACATAACAGGAATTAACCGCTATAGGCCAAAAGGCCCATAGACTCCAAACACCATCTGAACTTCACAGTGCCCACTGGTTTCGTTAATGCATCTGCAACATTCTTCACAGTATCTACCTTCTCCAAATTTATCTTTCCATCTTCCACCATATCTCTCACAAAGTGAAACTGCACATCAATGTGCTTCGTTCTGGCATGGAAAGTTGGATTCTTCGCAAGGCAAATAGCACTCTGACTGTCACACCAAATAGTAATCTGTTCTGCATCAACACCAACATCAGAACACAATCTCCTAAGCCAAATGGCTTCCTTACAAGCATGAGTAGCAGCCATGTACTCAGCTTCTGTAGTGGACAAAGCAACCACAGGTTGTCGCTTACTCATCCAACTGATGGCACCACCAAACATAGTGAAAACATAAGCACTGGTGGATCTCCTGCTGTTAATATCACCTGCCCAATCTGAATCCACAAATCCACGAATACAAACTGAATGTGGAGATCCAGAAGAGTTACCATGGTAACATATGGAGTAATCTGATGTACCCCTCAAATATCTGAATACTCGCTTAACTGCATCCCAATGTACCCGTCCAGGGTTAGCCATAAACCGGCTTAGGACTCCCACTGCTTGGGCAATGTCTGGTCTAGTACAGACCATAGCATACATAAGACTGCCAACTGCACTAGCATAAGGTACTCTACTCATGTCCTCCACCTCACTAGGAGATTTTGGACAATCATCTACAGATAACTTTGTTCCCATTGAAACAGGAACACATAGTGGTCTACAATCTGCCATGCTGAACCTGTCCAACACAGACTTCACATACTTACTCTGACTCAACCAGAGTTTTCTGTTAGACCTGTCTCTACTGATTTCCATACCCAAGATGTACCTTGCTGCCCCAAGATCTTTCATCTCAAACTGTGCTGACAACTGAGATTTAAAATCAGAAATCATACCCTTACCCTTCCCAAACAGCAACATATCATCAACATATAATGCAACAATAAGAAGGCGATCATTTTCAACTCTGAAATAAACACAATGATCTGATTTCGATCTTACAAATCCAATTGACAACACAAAGGCATCAAACTTAAGGTACCACATCCTAGGAGATTGCTTCAAACCATATAGAGATTTCTTTAATCTGCAAACTAAGGATTCATTACCTTTAACAATGTAGTGCTCAGGCTGTGACATATAAATCTCTTCCTCCAAATCACCATGAAGGAAAGCTGTCTTCACATCCATCTGTTCTATCTCTAAATCATATGATGCAGCAAGAGATAACAGAAATCTAATGGATGTCAACTTTGCAACAGGAGAGAATATTTCACCATAATCTATTCCCTCTACCTGTGAATACCCCTTTGCAACCAATCTAGCTTTGTACCTTTCAACACTGCCATCTGCACAGAATTTCTTCTTGAACACCCATTTACAGCCATTTTTCTCCCTTTAGGCAAAGGTACAAGGTCCCAAGTTTTGTTTTTCTCCAATGAAGCCATCTCATCATCCATAGCCTCAATCCAGGAACCTGCATCTTCCATGCCCAAAGCCTCTTTCACAGATCTAGGCTCATCAGTGTTAGTAATCAAAGCAAAAGCACAACTGGAATCTAACATAGAATAACCAAACCTTTCTGGTTGCTTTCTTTCTCTCATGGATCTCCTCAAGGGCTGAGGTTGAGGTTGTTCTTCCTCTTCTTCCGAACTATCAGAGCTGCTAGAGCTCTCCTCATCATTAGACCCAACATGGTCTCTCTGTTCAGTCTTCTCAGGGGTAGGAGGAAACTGAACAACATCTTTTTCCTTTTCTTTTTCATCTGGTTGTAGCACAATAGGAGAAGATGTTAGCTCTCTGAAAATAACATTTCTACTATACAGCACCTTACTAGTCATAGGATTCCAAAGCTTGTATCCTTTCACACCAACACTGTATCCGATGAAAATACATTTGACAGCTTTGTTTTCCAACTTAGATCTTTTCTCCTTTGGAACATGTGCATAAGCTTCACAACCAAAAACACGAAGATGTCTAATTGAAGGCTTCTTACCAGACCACACCTCCATGGGTGTCTTACCAACAAGAGCTGATGTAGGAGATCTGTTAACCAGATAGCAAGCAGTGGCAACAGCTTCGGCCCAAAATTTTTGTTCTAGGCCAGCTCCACTAAGCATACTCCTAGCCTTCTCCATCAGTGTCCTGTTCATTCTCTCTGCAACTCCATTTTGCTGCGGGGTGTAAGGAGTTGTCTTATGTCTCTCGATTCCTCGTTCTTTACAGAACTGTTCAAACTCTGTGGAACAAAACTCACCACCATTATCAGTTCTCACACACTTGATTCTTTTACCAGTCTGATTCTCCACGAGAGCCTTAAATTCCTTGAACCGACTGAAAACCTGTGTCTTACTTTTTAGGAAATATATCCAAGTCCTTCTACTGTAATCATCTATAAAAGATACAAAATATACAGAACTGGAGATAGAAGGAACTTTTACAGGACCAAAAACATCAGAATGAATAAGATCCAAAAGTCCAGAAGACTTGTGAGAACTAGAGTAGAACTGAACACGATTTTGCTTACCATAAACACAGTGTTCACAGAAATCGAATTCGAGATTACAATCATTTAGCCCCTCAACGAGATTTTTAGTTTTCAAGGTCCTAAGACCCTTCTCACCAATGTGGCCAAATCTCATATGCCACAACATTGTCTTTTCTGCAGGAAGCTTGCCTTCCAAAGTGTTTACACCCTTAGGCACACTTACTGCACTGCCATCGGAACCCATTGCCACAATCTTCTTTACTGCTCGTTCAGATGGTGGGGATGAAGTGATAGCCGCTCTCTTCTTTGAAACAGAAGAACTATTGCATTGAGCAATGCATGCATCAAGCTGAAACAAAGTACCTCTCCTAGTACCTTTAGCGAGCACCATAGATCCTCTTATCATCTTGCATCCATCTTTCGAAAAAACAACTTGCACACCTACATCATTCAACATACTTACAGATAATAGGTTTCGTGCCAAACCCGGAATGTGCATAACTCCATTGATTCCCTTTACTCGTCCATCAGGAAATCTGATAGTGACCCTTCCGCGTCCAACTATCTTTAGGTGAGAATCATCACCCAAGTACACCTTTCCACCATCAAACTCTTCATATTTTGAGAACCAGTTTCGATGAGAGGTCATGTGAAAAGAAGCACCCGAGTCTACTAACCACACATCATCAGATGCATGGGCTGCCAAAGCTGCAATAAAAGCATCTCCATCTTCTTGAGATTTTTCAGAAGCTGAATCTGAGCCTTTCTTCTTCTTCTTCGGTTCTTTGCAGTCCCTCCGGAAGTGCCCAGATTTATCACAGTTCCAACATTTCGCCTTGGACTTTCCAGGAGTCTTAGAACTCCCACGGGATTTGGATCTGCCCTTCTTTGACTTATTGTCATTCTGCTTTCCTTTGTCGTTGGATCTCCCGCGAACAGCAAGGGCTTCCTTAGACGAATCCGAAGTCTTTCTTCGCATCTCCTCAGACAGCAGTGAAGACACCACATCATCCATACGGAATGTGACTATAGTACTTCCGAGAGCCATCACAAGATGGTCCCACGAATCCGGCAAGGAACAAAGCAGGGTCATACATCGATCCTCCTCCTCAATCTTGGCACCAGATGATGCCAACTGTGCAATCAATAAATTGAATGCATTGAGATGATCAGTTACGGATCCACCTTCCTCCATTCTTAAAGAATACAACTTCTTTCTCAGGAACAACTTATTCACCAGAGATTTGGCCTGATACACAGACCCAAGCCGTTTCCACAAAGAATTTGCAGTAGTCTCATCAAGAACATTCAGAAGAACGGCATCTGCTAGACAGAGTCTGATGAGACCCTTAGCCTTCCGATCCTTGATATCCCAATCCGCTTGAGGTATCGCTACAGGTTTCACATCAAGTGAAGTAGCCTCCCATAGATCGCGGTCTTCAAGCATGTCTTCCATCTTGAGTTTCCACAACTCGAAATTAGTGCCATTAAATTTCTCCACCTCCATTCTACTGTATGAGGAACTTGCCATCTCAATCTGCAAATAAGATTCAGAATGCTCTGCACAAAAAAACTCCCACTCAACTTGAGATTAGCTCAAAAAACCCTACCCAACAACTAGGATCAAAAGTTGATCAGGCTCTGATACCACTTGTAAGGAAACTCAGGTGCGGAAACAGCTTCCTACACTAATCTCTTAAGGAAAGTATGGTGCAAATTCGTTTTAAACCCTTACAATTTCAGATTCGTTAATCTACTTAACAAAGATATTGCAGCAATATACCATACATACAGAAAATGAAGAATGACACAATGATTTACCCTGGGGAAAACCTTTCGGTAAAAAACCCCAGCACTCCAAAACCTGCACAATGTATTATCTTCAACACAACGGTTACAACACACTTGCAATGCAAGTTCTTTCAGGAGATTTCCAACTCTTGAAGACAAAATGCGGCAGCATGAAAAAACGTTCCAACAATACACTCACATCACAAATCTTCGCAACCCTAAAAAACGCTTATATCATGCGCTTCCCTTTTAGGGCAACTTCCGAAGATAACTGTATTAGGGTTTTACCATTCTCCGAGAAAATAGGAACTCGAAAATTTTTTTCGGGGCGATGCCCCGAACCCCACTATCGTGGAAGAGTGTACAGTACTCAACTTTATCAATTGCCACATGTCTTCACCTGTCATTGAATCTTCCAGACATAGCTCTTACGTGTCATAGGAATCCGTCATAACCGTTTCAGCCATGATCTCCTTACACACAATTCAAGATGCCGACACATTAAGTGGAGTGACACATCAACATGCAAACTAGACATGTACACTCACACTTAATTACATTATTTGCAAGAAATACATTTTACAAAACAAATAATAAGAATAGGAATTATCCAAGGTTGAGACACCTTATTCCTAACAGAAAATGCAATGCATCACACCATACGATCAACTGACCCCAAAGGTGCTCAACATCGAAAGAGCCCTTACTGCGCAAGGAGGCGCATCAACATTCACTCCACTATAGGATAACCGCCCATCCAACAACTATAATGATAAACCTCGAACATGGTCGAGGAACAAAAATATCATGAACGACAACGTGGTCGATGCTAAAGTGGTCATTAGTGCCCCTAAGCAAAACATCCAAACCCATCATCAACCACAAAATCATAATCACAACAATGTGCAGACTAATGCAGTAGTAGCACAACAACAACCACTTCCCACCAATCAAATCAATAACTTGGGTAATCAAGGAGGACCACCTCACCGAGGCAAATATCCCCCAAGTGGAATTTCATGGCTCTTGGCAAATCTATCGAGTCCATAATGAAGAAATTGGTCAAGGAAAACCTGATCAAAGTCTCTAACTCTGAGCAATACACGGAACCCATGACCAAACCGCCATGGTATAATGAAAACCTCCTTTGTGACTTTCACAAAGTCAAAGGACATACCACCACCAATTGCATGAGACTAAAGAACATCATCCAAGACCTCATCGATTATTATATCATCAATGTCGAACAGCCAGCCGAAAACAGGTAAAGGCAAGAAAAAATATGCTAGTGCTAATCTAGTGTATGAGGAGATAGTCAGGTGTGTCGATGAAATGGTCATAGTCATAAATATCAAAGGAGCCAAAAATGACTATGGAGTCGCCACACATTGCGGAAAGATCACCATTGCAGGGGCACCAGCTAAGACCCCCATTTCTAATACAAAATTCATCCCCTATGACTACAATGTCATTGACCAGCTGAAGAGAACCCCCACCCAAATCTCCATCATAGAACTATTACAAATTTTTTCCACCAATAGGAAGATCCTTGATGAAGCATTAGTTGTGTCCACCATCTCAGCCACCCTTGACATAGAGCAGTTTCAGGCTATGGTTGGTAACATCATTACCCCAAATATCCTTACATTCTCTGACCAAGATTTCCCCTCGTAGCCATCTCATAACCGTGCGCTTCACCTTCAAGTGTTGGTCCATAAAAATAAAGTTAAAAGAGTCCTGGTGGATGGAGGTGTAGGCCTTAACATGTGTTCTCTAAAACTTATAAATAAATTGGGATTCACTGAGGATTCCATTAATAAAAATAAGAGCATCACAATAAGGGCGTATGATGATCAAGAAAGAGTGTCTCAAAGCACTATCAAAATCCCCATCCAAGTGGAACCGACAACTATGGAGACTACCTGTCAGGTCCTCAACCTTGACCTACCATATAACATCCTCCTTGGATGCCCGTGGATCCACAGAATGAATGCAGTGGCCTCGACAGATCACCAATGTATCAAGTTCTCACACCAAAATGAAGAGGTCACTATATATGGGGATCCCAAACCTTTCGCCTACTGCAAAAACTTGGAAGCCAAGTTTTACAAAATCCCCCAAGTACCAAAAAATGATGAAGGCCCATCCACTTCCTACATCAACCCAACTAACCTCGCTTCCCCCTCCACTACAGAGACACCCACAATCTCGGACATATCCGACATCAAAAAAATTATCCAGGACAACGGATGTGGTGATTATAGAATGAAAAGGAATGTATTTGTTGTAGGAGAGTTACCACAATCTCCTAGATCACATGGGAAACCTTGATCACAAGAAACACCCGTCCGCACCCTTAGGGCAGATCCTTCTAGATTTCGCCATTGGGGAGATCTAAGTCAAGAAATTGTTGATGAGGAAGATATTGCAAGCTCAATATACCATAATGCAGGATACACACCCACCTTACCGATGGAGGAAACCAATAGAGGGTTACAAATGATGCTTGGTATGGGCTATAATAGGAATGAAAGCCTTGGAAGGAACAATGATGGACGCTTAGAGCCCATCATGGCAGAAAGAAGAATTCAGAACCTTGTCCTCAGCTATACTCCTCTGAGTATAACCATACATGGCAGAGGTACTCCCAATAGGGCAGTCAGGTCCTCTCCTCAAGAAATGACAACTACCCTTAGACCACCTGTATGTCTAGGTATCCCACTTGACAACTTCACCTTTGATGTCACTAATGTTTGTGCCAGTAGTGACGATGATGATACCATAGCAGGCCTTCCCAGGCTCTTTGAGGATTCCACCCTACTAATGATTAGTGCCTCGCCCACTGAGTCAAACCAACAACCCCACCAAATCAACTTAGTATACCCTCAACTCATCGATGACGAACAACGTGGACCACCAATTCTAGACTCATTTGAAAATGATGAGGCGCTCTCATAATTCATGGGACTAAGGGATACAATTCCATGTGGGGATCACAAGGCAGGCTTCAACATCACATTAGACACCCAGGCATATTATGGGGAGACGATTGAGTCCTTCAGTCGCAACATATATATATCGAGAATAAGCTCGGAGTTGTTGAGTGAAAACCACACTATCGTGCTCTCTAACCACAAAACAGTAAAAATAAAGGATGCATCCAATGGTGAAAAAATATCTGAGGCACTGTAGGATGAAGGATTAAATCTCGCCCCTACTGCTTTACATCAAGAAAATTCAGCAGTCCTGGCAGAGCAACGCAATCCTGTCAACTTGGGAACATAAATAGAACCGCAAATCACTTTTTATGTCGGGTCTCTCCTAACAGAGGAACAAGAATTGCTAGCAGCATTCCTGAAAGAAAGAAAGGTAAACTTTGCATGGACCTATGCTAACATGCTAGGTCTGGATCCTAAAGTGGTGGTTCATCATTTGGTTGTTTACCTTGGAGCGAAACTAGTTAGACAAAAGTTAAGGAAAATGCACCCGCAAATAGCCTTTCTATTCAAGATTGAGTTACAGAAGCTCCTGGATGTTGGATTCATACACCTGATTGACTATCCTAAGTGGGTATCTAATGTTGTACTAGTCTCAAAATCGAATGAGGGCATCTGCATCTGCAAAGACTTCAAATACCTTAACAAAGCATGTCCTAAGCATGATTTTCCACTAGCGAACATTGACATGATAGTGGACATGATGACCGGACATGAGATGTTGTCCCTAATGGATGGCTTCTCGGGGTACAATTAGATAATGGTCACAAAAAAGGATTAGCATAAGACAACCTTTGCATGTCCTTGGGGTACCTACTACTGGAATGTGATGCCATTTGGGTTAAAGAGTGCAGGAGCTACATACCAAAGAGCCATGACACTGATCTTCCACGACATGATCCAAAAAACTATCGAAGACTATGTGGATGACATATTGGCTAAATCAAGGAAGAGACAGGATCACATAGCGACTCTAAGTGCAATTTTTGATAGGCTGGAAAAATACAAGGTCAGGCTCAACCCAAAGAAATGTGTCTTTGGGGTACAATCAGGAAATTTTCTGGGGTACATAGTTTCAATGAGAGGGATAGAAGTGGATCTCGCAAAGGTAAAAGCAATTCTTGATATGGGAGTGCCAAGAACACTAAAGCAACTTAGAGGATTACAAGGTAGACTCCAGTCCATCCGAAGATTCATAACACAACTAATAGATAAACAGATTGCCTATTCACACCTACTCCACAAGGGAGTAGCATTCAGGTGGGATGACAAGTGTGAACAGGCATTCAAATAAATCAAAGAATATCTACTTAGACCACCTATTTTGATGCCACCGATTGTAGGGAAACCATTGATTCTATACATCTCAGTAACGATAGCCTCCCTTGGTGCCCTTTTAGCCCAACATGATGAAAAGGGAACCGAGCAGGCCATTTACTATATTAGCAGATAAATGATGGGGCACGAGCTCAATTACACATCAATAGAAAAAGCTTGCTTGGCAGTGGTGTTTGCAGCCCAAAAATTTAGACACTACATGCTAGCTCATCAAATTAAGCTAATTTCCAAGATACACCCTCAAGTATCTATTGTCAGAAGCAATGCTTACAGGCAGAATGGCTAAATGGGTTATGATACTATCTGAGCATGATATTGAGTATGTAGAGTGAAAAGCGATCAAAGAACAAGTAATTGTGGATTAGCTAGCGGAGGCTCCAATATATGTAGAAAACCCACTCATATCAAAGTTTCCAGATGATTCCCTTTTCAATCTCGATGCATCCAACCACTAGAAACTATACTTTGATGGCTCCCACACGCAACATGGATCAGGATCCGGTGTCTTCTTCATCACCCCACAAGGGGATTGCATACCAATATCTTACAAGTTGGCATTCCCTTGTACAAACAACATTGCAGAATACGAGGCTTTAACCACAGGTCTCAAAATTGTGATAAAATGGTGAATCATTGCATTAAAGGTCTATGGGGACTCACAACTTACCATTAACCAAGTCAACTGTGAATACCAAACTAAGGATGATAAGCTCACACCATACAAGAAGGTGGTAGAGAGCCTCAAAGAATCATTTATTGATATCACCTTTGAGCAAATACTGAGGGCAAACAACAAAGCAGCTGATGCGATGGCAATAATCGAATCCTTATTAGATATCCCTCGCAATGTCTTGAAACACGAATTCTTGGTAGAATAGCTTCTCGTACCCACTTTCGAGGTACTAGAATCAGAATATGCGTGTGAACTCGTTGGTCCCGGTGATCTTTGGTACCATGAAATTTACACCTACCTAAGATTAGGAATCCTCCCAGCTGACATTACCCCTAGCCTCAAGAAAACCTTTGTCAAAAGGTTCTTAGGATTTGTCATCCGAGGAGAAACCCTCTTCCGTAGAAGCATCAATGGAACCCTGCTACATTGCATAAAACCTGAGGAGGCCTTGACTACTTTGACTGAGGTACACAATGGCACGTGCGGTTCGCACTCAAGTGGTATGACCTTGGCTAAGAAGTTACTAAGAATTGGGTACTATTGGCCAACAATGGAGAGAGAGGCACACGAGTTTGTCAAAAGGTTTCTACAATGCCAGCAACATGGAGACCTCATTCATGCACCAACTCAAGAATTACATCCTATTGTTACACCTTGGCCTTTTTCACAATGGGGGTTTGATCTCATAATTAAAATCTCACCCACCTCATCCAATGGCCACAAGTTCATAATCACCGCCAACGAATATTTCACAAAGTGGGTCGAAGCAATTCCCATGACCTACATCATGGGAAAGAAGATATCCAATTTCATCCTGAACTACCTCATCTGCCAATATGGTGTTCCCCAATCCATTATCTCTAATAATGGGACACCTTTCAAGAATCAGGATGTCCGTGACTTGTGTTAAAGATTCAAAATCCAACATCGCTTTTCCACCCCATATTACCCACAAGGCAATGGCCAAGCAAAAGCTACCAACAAAACTATTTTGAAGATTCTAAAGAAAATAGTCAGTGACTCTGGTTATGAATGACATCTGTAGTTAAATCCCACCTTATGGGCCTACCGCACCAACATCCGCATGCCAACAAGCGCAACCCCATTTTCCCTGGTCTATAGATCAGAAACCATACTCCCAATTGAGATCGAGCTACCGTCCCTGAGGATATCTTTGTAAAACCTCATCACAGATGAGGAATACAGGGTTACAAGACTAAATGAGCTGGAATTACTAGATCAACGGTGCATGGATGCCCTAAATCATCTACAGGTCTACCAGAATCGTCTGAAATAGAGCTACAACAAAAAGATCAGGCAACGCACCTTCCAAGTTGGCAAACTTGTGATGAAGGAGAACCAAAAGAATGTGCCAAACTCGGATAGTAAAGGAAAATTTGAGCCCAACTAGCTGTGACCTTTGATCATCATTGCAACCTATAAATTAGGGGCATATCAGTTGTCAACGCTAGAGGGGGACCCTCTGCAGGAGCCCACGAACAATTGTCATCTCAAAAAAATTTATGCCTAAAAACTTGCAAGGTATAGAATCATAAAATACAGAAAAAATAAGAAAAAGTCCTGAAAAAATGGTTACCTTGACAAAAACTTGGCAAACAGGCGTCTTGGTAACAACAAAAAAATCAAAAAATGCAAAAAACCAAAAAAATCAGAAAAAGGATTGAAAATAGTAAAGAGAAACAAATCCTCCTCTAGTGAAAACCACTTTGGTGGCGCTTTGGACAAGTACCTTGGTGAAAACTTGGCAATCAGATTGCAAGTGTAAATAAAAGCACTCTCTATCCATCAGGATCTACATGACTCACTCACCCATTCCATCACATTTCATTAATCATCCATCCAGCCATTTGCTCGCATCCATACCATAGCCTAAGCTGATTCCCATATCACATTCCACCATAGCGCTACTTGGCATACTCCTAAGGTCAGTTTGTCCTGCCTTCATCAAAGTAGTCTATCACACCACGCTGGGGGCATGTTCCTACCTATATCGGATCGGATTCGAGTATATTCTCATGATATTTCTAAACATTCAGAAAATTCAAAACCATTCAAAAAATCATTCAAAAATCCAATATCAGAAAATCTTCAAAAAATTCATCATTAGGCCTTGTTAATCTTTCACCTTTTCTGAACTACATTGTCTATGAGCTTGAACATAGGCAAGGTGTATCTTTGATCATCCCCTAAGATATTTAGGTTAGTCCTTTAGGCACCTGTCGCATTGGCAATCTGTTTTCCCATTTAGTCTACACTTAGATTAGTTCTTTATGCGTTCGTCACAATAAAATGGCAATCCGTTTGCCCATCTATCTCATCATTGAGTCAAGTCTGTCGTCGGTCGAACTACGTGGTCTATGCATGTATAACATAGGGAAGGCTAATCTATGGATCAGCTCCCAAGACCCCTAGGATAGGTCATTAAGTTAGTCTCTTCGTCATAAATCTTGAAAATACTAAAAACTTTGAAAAATGTGAAAATACCAAAAACATTTGCAAAACACTTCAAAAATACCAAGAAAAGCCTCAAAATATTTGAAAATCCAAAATGGTGCACTCGTCTAATCTTGCTTTCACTCACAATGATCACCATCCCTAATAAAGCATCATCACTTTCATCCTTTGGTAAGTCAATCAGAGGCAAGTCTAGCAAGTTCAAAAGTGAACACCTAATCATTAGAGTCATGAAAACCTAAGTCAGTAAGCTAGCAAGTTGGTCAACTCATAATATCAACAGCTTATCACCCAAATCAGTCCCATCAAAACCCTGATCACTACATGTCCTAGGATGAAGCTTTCCTATGATGGACATAAGAATTAGGTACCACATAGTAGTTTAGTCTTGGCTAGCGGTATGAAGAACATTAGCTTGTCTAGTTTGCTTTATTTTGATCTTTTTTAGATTTATCTTATTTTGTGCTCATTCCGAGGACCTCTCGATGATGCCTAAACAAAACAGGTTTAGAGAGAAAGGAATGGGGAAAATATTGTTGTCTCTATTATTTACTATACTTGTGGGATACACTTTTAAAATAACTTAGTTATATGCGCTTTGTTTAGTATGTGGAGACAATGTTTTCGATATCTTGTTGACCACATAGGAAGGCTTGCTTTCCTGTGTTTTGGCCCGAGATGTTTAGAATGTTTGAACTATATCCTAAACAAAGTACGTATGCTAAATGTGAACAAGAATACTCCTATCTGTTTGACAAGTCAAAGTCGATCACACTAGGTACAATGCCATCATGGTCCTTTATACCTTGATGCATCGTACCTATGTGTATTATCAAACATAACGTAATTGACCCTTTGAAAATCCCAACACCTAGTAATGCAAATCACCATCATCCTAACTAACTCTCTTGATTCTCAGTTCTTCTATCTTCCTTCCACACTAACATAGTATCATGATAGTAATCAAAAACATCATCAATGCATACATTTTGCATCCACCAAATCATTAGCATAAAAAGCACATTGCATCATATCATTATCTTAAGTTAGGAAGAATAATATAAATTTGTTATTCTAAACATCTTAAGAAATCATTACATTACCATTACACCATCATTAACATACATTACATCCATAAGATCATCATTAAAAGCATGAAAAAAATATATATATACAAAAAGAAATGCATCCATTAGAAACATACATTACATCACATAAGCATAAGAAATAGAAACATCTCATAGCATCACATTAGAATGCATCCATACATATCATAAAGGACAAATCATCTCATATATATCATCAAAAAATATGTTGTTATGATACAAATCAGATCAAGTGTACATCGAATACATGGTACAATAGGGGCAATAATATGGCCTACAGATCAAAAAAGTGAAAAACTATCTATGATCAGAAGGGCTAGCCCTACTAGCTGTTGCCCTCCCCCACCTGCCTGTCACTGTGATCCTCTATCGGCCGCCTCTTTGTCTGTTGGGAGAAGTCTGACACTTTTCCTGTTGATGGCACTTCCTGTCGGTAGTGTTGCCGATAGTACTCAGTCTCTCTGATAGCCTCTCTATACTCTCGAATATCAACTAATCGGCCCCAAGATGTGGAGGCTATGCTCTCTAGCTATCTCTGCCAACCAATCTCCTGATCCCTCTCAGATCATGCCTGGTCTCTCTCGGTTGTAATTGCAGTGACCTGCTGCTGAGCCTCATCTCGCTCTGCTATCAAAACCTGTACCTGGTCCTGCAACTGTTGAATCAGTGCATCTCAAGGAACTAGCTATCCCGTTGGCTATGCTACTAGGTGATGTTGTCGTACCACCTGAGGCTGCCCACCTGGTCCTACTACCTACTGTACCAGGTCTCTTAGAGGTGACTACTCAGGAGGTGGTACACCTCCCTGACCTCTACTTGTTGCCCTACCCCTAGCCTTCCGATGTGGAAGCACTGTCCCAGGAACTGTCAATCTCAATGGAGGTCAGAACCATGCCCTATACACTAGAGTCACCCTTACATCTGCTGGCCCCTGATCATATGGCCACGGCCAGGCCACTAACTGTCTGAATGATCAATGAGGACACTACCTCATCTGCTGGAATGGTTGGCCCCCATGCTATCTCCTTGGGGGTGCAGGCAAAGAGTGTCATGTATTGGTCGTCGAGCCTGTCTTGCATCTCATCGAACTGTCTAGCTACCCTGTCAGGAATGTACCTCTCCACCATACTGTGCTCTCAACCCTACATGAACCTGTCCTAATGAGCAAAAAAGAGGTATTGTACATCATTGTACCATGGGCCTATACCCATCCATGACCTCCATATGAACACTGTCATCTCGTCCAAAACTCGTTGCCAATAGGCTACACCATATGTACCCATATGGGTAAAGTGAATCTCTGCCCTGCCGTACTGTGACACCACGGGATCATTAATATCTATAACAACTAGGATCCTCTCCCATGCCCAAATGTGAAGAAGGGTAACTCCAGCTCCAAGAGCCCGACCATCTAGGTACGCAAACTCATGCAAATCTCTTTACAAGGAAGCCAACAATACTGGTGCCTAGGCAAAGCACTCTCGATGAATGCACATCTGCTTCCATGCCAATCCCCAACCTAGACTGAAATATCGGCCACGCCGATCAGGAGCTACAAGACCAGAAATAATGGTAGCCACAATTAGTTTGTAAGTAGGGGCTATACCCCAGTACCGCTCCAAGTCTATTTGACCATCACAAAGGATAAAGTTCATCAACACCCATAACACCAAAGCAGGCATCCCTACCCTCCTCCAGATCGTAGATCACTTGGGATCCATGAATCGGTAGTCAGAGGATGCGCCAGACATCCTCAAGGGTAATAGTGGCCTCGCTAGTAGGAAGATGAAAGGATGACGTCTTGCTGTGCCACCGCTCAGCCAAGGCGGTCATCATACCCAAGTGTGCTCAAATAGGAGGGACATACGCTACATTCCATAGACTAAGAATCCCAAGTTGCTCTTGGAGATATATGTGCATACCCTATAATCTCTCGAGTACTAGCCACTGATGCTCCCTCGAATGAAGTACCTCACGACTCTCCTACACAAGGAAAGGTACGACATGAGTTTACCTAAAGAAAATCTGCTACCCGTGTCATATTTCTCTTTTGAAACAACAAAAGTGGCATTCTCAAAAGGTGATGCAGTTTGAAATGTTCCAAACTATGCCGCATGGTATACTTTGGCCCCCTTTTTTGACAAACTACATCGTGTGGCGGTATTTGTGCATGTGGCCGAGTTTGGTGATCAAAACCCTAAATCCTAAATTGGACCGCGCGGCGGTCTATGCATAAGCGGTTCTATATAGGACCATGTGGCCCCGACTTTGCAGTTTCTATGGCGCTATATCGCGCCGTGCCGCCAGACTGAACCTAAACCCTATTAAATGCATGAATAACGAGAAAATTAAAAGTTGGATAGGGGTACATACCATGGGTCCTACGATGATTGGTCGTTCATGCACTTGTACCCAATTCGACACGTGCAGAGGAAGCTGTCGTTGTGCCATCATGACCAAAACTTAGAGCTCAAGGTGTCAAATTTTCAAAGGTTTAAGATTGCAAATGTATTGAAAGTGACCCCCCGAGGTCTATTTAAGCTTGAAGATTAGGGTTTTTTGACCTAATTTGACCTTCCAACTAGGGTTTTGGTCCCTCAATCCTGTTTTCATCCAACCCAGGGCCATGTTACACATTTTTTGGTGTTCTAACCAACTTTTCGGCATTCAGGGGCATTCCTGGCCTATTTGGCACGTTGTCATCTTTTTTTTTCGCAAGATCATCCAAAAAATCAAAATTTTCATCCGATCTCTCAAGGGGCCAATATCCAGTATTATCCTTCCACTAAGGCAGCAATGGGGCATCTGAAAAAATCAAGAAAATTTTGAACTTTTGATCATAGTAGTTTATTCTTTGAATCAATGCAATAAGTACATTGCTTCAAAGAGGGGCAAAATGTAGACATGGAAAATGTACAATTTTGTTTTGGCACACTTGATCTCGATTACTAAAAACATTTCTTCCTGAATCATACTCTCAACATTTCATCATATTTTGTCTCTTAATGAAATGAATCATTATTAATTTATTTAAGTCTTCCTCCTCCAGTGATTAAATTAATCAATTTAATTTAATTAACCTTACATTTCTGTTTAATTAAATAAATCATTTTATTTGATTAAAATCTCTAAAGTCCTCTTATTAAATTAAATAAATTAAACCTTATTTGATTTTATCTAATATATTCCTCCTTAGTTAAATAAATCAAATCATTTATTTAATAATATTTTCCTCTCAATTCTAGACTTAAATCAATTCATAAATTTAAGTCTAAATTGTCACATCATCTAATTCTTCATTAAATTAATCAAAACCATGATTAAGTTAATCCCTCTCATTAAAATCCTCTAGAGAATGCAAGTTGCATGATAAATCAATTACTTTGATTTATTTAATTCTCTATTTTCCCTCACATAGCATCAAAAAGGAATATTCCCTCAATTTGAATTCAAAAAGGCCAAGTGGACTTGGTCCTTCCAACAAGGCATTTAAGGCCTCTTACATGTCCTTGGCCTTGAGCCAAGTGACATTAACTTCATTTCCCTTGTCTCTTCAACAAGTCATTTCACAAATTCAAATTCAAACTAAATGCATTTATTGGCACTTTGGCCAAAATGTGCACAACCACTAACCATTCACATCATGACATGTGGCATTCAACCATTGGATTAAGAGTTAGTCCCACATTACTCAAATCTTACTTTCTCTTCCAAATTGAAAGTTATAAATTGGAGGCTTCTCTCCTCTTTTCTCATCCACAATTGCATGCAAAGTTACTCTCTTCACATTGAGAGCTAATTTTTCCCATTTCACTCAACCATTCATCATCTTCAAGATTTGTAACAAGGTTATGCTCAAATCTCTTTGGAGATTTGACCATTTCTCAATCACTCAACATTGCAACTTAAGAATTGGGAAAGGGCCAATTGCAACATTCCATTGGCACCAATTCCCCCATGGGATCTTAAATCTATTGGCTTAATTAGGATTTACATGCTTTTCTTGTATTGTGTTCTTCATTTTCCTAATTTGAGTGTTTTTAATAGATGGATTTCATGGGGAATCTCTCATACTTGTTTGCTTGCATATTGAACTAACAATTCGACAGGTTTATTGTTCTTGTGCATTTGCAGGTTCAGGGGTTCACATTTTGGTGCTAGAAGGAGGGCACACTCAAAGAATTAATCACATTTTTCAAAATTTCTGCTTTTTTAGCATTTTCTTGCAGGTCATAGGAAAATAGTTCCATGGCTCTATATTGCGCCGCTCTCAGCACTGCAGCACCATACAAAACCACTTTCAAAGAAGCGGTGCTATACTGAACCACACACAACTTCCAAACCACGCCACTTTTATTTTCTCGCCTATCATTTTAAAATTTCTAGCTGTGCCGCTTTCGTCTCCGCGATGCTATACTACACCACTCTCAGCACCGCGGTGCCATATTACACCACGTTTCTTCCAAACTGCATCGCTTTTGCTTTCCCGCCTATCAAATTCAAAATTTCAAATAAAACCACTTCCTAAACTACATCGCTTGACCATATTACGGTGCATATTCGGTCTTTGTTCCTATAGAGCACCACCCACAGTCAATTGTGTGACGCTATATAGTGTCGTTTTTACCGAAACTATGCCATTTTTACAAACTATGCCACGGAAAAATAGTGAGGTCTGAAAATGGACATGTGCTTTTTTAATTTTGGATTTTTAAACTCTTGACCTTGTTTGTTACCTTTTTGCTCTCTGGTTTTCTGTCATTTTGTAGGTTGGAGCAAGAAAAAAGAAAAGGAAGAAGTTCATCATGACCTCATACTCATCATACAAAAAAGTGGTTTTAAACACTAAAACGTTCTTCAACACTTTTGAGGGATTTTAAAATTTTGCTTGTTAAGAGAAATTTGTTAATATCTTTTTCCTTAGAAACACTAGATTTATTTTGGGTTTAAAAAGAACAAGCAAATTTCCTTTTTTCAAGCACAGTAGGAGATTCATCATGACACCATGTTCATCTTGCACAAAGTATTTTTAAACACTAAAGTGTTCTTCAACACTCTTTAAGGATTTTAGATTCTTGTTTAAAAGGAATTTGTTAATTTCATTTTCCTTAGAGACACTAAATTTCTTTTGGGTTCTAAAATAAACAATCAAATTTCTTTTCAAAAGTTGCCCATTACTCCATCCTATTTTAGTCAATTAACTAATTTATTTACTCTCCCTCAATGCCCGTTACTCCATCCTCTTTTATTTCTTTAATTATTTTCTTTAAATTTGCTCACTCCTGAAACTGCCACAATTATAATTATTATTTTATAATTTAACCATTCCTTTTTATTTGCACACAATTAAATCCACTTTTAAATTATTTAATTTATTAATTTAATCATTTCTTTTAATTTGCTTGCACAATACAAAAATTAATATATTTATTCAGGTTTTTTTAATTAAGCCATTAATTTTTAATTTATTTAAATCAAACAAAATATTAATAACATTTTATTTATTAAAACTACAAATATATTAAAATATTTATTTAAATTGTCAAATACCTTTATCCACAATAATCTTTTATTTTAATATAATGATCAATCAAGCATTAATCAAACAATTAACTCAAATGAACATAATAACAAACAGTACCTGACTTCAAAGCAAAACAAAAGGCATTGCACAACAACACTGACATACCAACATGAACTGACCACACTGATAGGGTAATATAATCAACTATTCATCCTCGTCAAGGATGATGGCTCAACATAGGGGACCCGATGCTATCTCCATTAGGTTTAGGCATGCTCAAACCTGGCAATTCGGGTGGAGTCGATGCCTAGTACTTGCACCCTACAACAAACCACACATTCAAACATGTACATAGTCAAGCACATAGTGAGAGGAAAGTTGCATTGTTGCATGGCACTCACAAGTGAGTGATGTGACACTATTCCTCTTCACCAAATACATCAAGGTACAATAATCAGATACTAAAATCATGATAATAACATACATCAAATAATCACACAATTATCATAGCAATAAGAACCCACACACTCAGTTAAATCGATCTACTAAGCATGGCATAAACATAAAAATCTGTAATAAAGTATCATCAACTATCATCATAATTGTGCATCAAAGTATCATAGTGTCTAATACAACCAAGTAAATATCAGAAACAAAAGCAAACTGAGGGGCACTAAAATAAAAGACATATATCTAATAAATGACAGTATGTGTGCCCTAGCCTTATGTACATCTAAGGTTGTTATGAGCTAACATGTAAAGAAACCCTACTCAAGTCTGCTAGAGTATGATTCTTATACATGACAATGACAAGATTCACTTAGGGAGAAGTCAAACACCCCAAATAAATTTGAAATACAATGATACCTTGTTGTAGGTTGCTAGTAGAATGAAGCTTGAGGATGAGAAAATTAGGAAACAAGTCATTAGGTTAAATGAAATGGCCAAATGCATCTCCCATACCTAGATCCATTAGGGTGTGTGCAAGAAGTTGAGTCCACTTTTTGGCCAAAAAGTGGAATTGTTTTCCCTTATTTTCAAAATTTTCACATTTGACCTTAAAATTTGAAGCACTTACAGATGAAATATTTAAAAAATTCACTAATCATAAAATGTAGTACTCTGAGTGTAGTTTCCAAATATGTAGTTTTTTTTTATTACCTAGATGAAACAAATTGATTTTCAATAGGTGTTTCTAAAAACAACTATTTAAAAGTCACAATTTTTTACATACCATGCACATGTATGTCATCCATATTTTGACCTAAATAATCATATTTTTCTAAATCCTCTTGGGAAAAGATTTGTAACTCAGTGAAGCACGCTTTCCATACTTTTTTCATTTTTTTTTGTTAAATTTTTATTTGGCCATATTTGCTGTTTAGAAAAATCATCATGTACGTCATGCATAAGATGACCTAAACTTATCATTTTTTGTTTTTTTTTTTCAAATTGAAAAGAATTTTTTGAAGTACGCTTTCATACAATTCATTTTTCAAAAAATTATTTTAATAAAAAGATTAAAATACTAAAAAACCCTGATAATTCATGTTTATGGACCAGTTTCATTAGAAATTAATTGAAAAATAGAAAAAAAATCCAATTGTAAAAATAATTACATATTTGGAATCTACACTATCTCATCTATAATGAGTTTTAATTTTGTCAAAAAATTATGCAAAAAAGCCTTGAGACATATGCCCAAAGTCACTATTTTATTGTGGCATTGGCAAGACCTTCAACTTGCAGGTCAAACCATGTCCAACGCCTAGGTTTGGGTCCCCAACCCTTTTCCTAAACCAATTAATGGAGCAAAAACCCGACTTGAAATTTAAATTTTACAAATGAGGATCCTATTTACTAAATAGGAGCTGGTTTGATTTATAAATGGGATCTTGTTTCCTATATTTATTAAAAGTCTATTGGAAAAAGGATTGGGATATGATTTAGTAATCGAGATCCCGTTTACAATGGGATTGTGTTTACTAAACAAGATCTCAATTTATAGAACGGGATCATGTTTAGTAAACGGGGTCTCGTTTACTAAACCAGATCCCGAGTTGTTTTTGACTAGTTTTTTTTTACTGCTAACCAGGTACACTGTCAATTTTGCAACTTTTTTGTACAGTCGATAGCGAAAATTTCACTATTTTCTATCAAATTTTGTCTTGTAGAGGCTCTTCAACTTGGCATTTTATTTCAATTTTGAATGGAGGCATCATTGGGACAATGTTTGAGTGGAATTATGTTCATTTTATACTCATTTGAAGGAGGAACAAAGAAACAAGACTTTCACTATTGACATTCATTTGTACATACTTCAGAATTTTTTAATCATGGGATCACAATTTCGTAACAAGAGGAAAGACAGAAAGGAATTGACCCCTAAAGAAATTCAAGCAAAGAGAGAGGAGGCAAAAAGATAGAGAGATAGAAGAATGAGGGTTCGATCAATGAATAATGCTAAAGCATCCAATTCCACAACTATTGAAGATAAAAATATTGAGGAGACCATGGCTATAGATGATGCTAATTTACAAGAGGTTAATTTTGAAAATAATACGATTATAAAAACTAGTCCTAGTGTGTCTTCAAATCCCACTTTCAATGCTATGGAGAATGTTTCAATAGGAACAAATCCAGGTACATCTTCAAATCCACCTTCGAATGAAATGGGAACTTTTTTTAGGATTTTTACAAGAAGTTGGATTTAACGATGTTGGCATTGATAATATTTGTAGAGATGAAGATTTTAGAAAAATTGTTGTTGAAAATGAAAATGAAAATGAAAATCGTTTTATTGTTGAAAATGAAGATAAAATCGTTTTGCTGTTGAAAATAAAAATGAAAATCGTTTTGTTGTTGAAAATGAAAATAAAAATCATTTTGTTGTTGAAATGAAAATGAAAATCCCTTTGTTGAAAATAAAAATGAAAACTATTTTGTTGATGAAAATAAAGATGAAAATGAAAAATCATTTTGAAGTTGAAAATGAAAATGAAAATATTTTTATAAAAATTGAAAGAGATGTTTTGGATAATCTTCCTGGTAAGATTTCTTGGAGACAAATAAGAACACATGATAATAGAATATACAAATATTATTTTTATTGTAAAAAACTTTCATTTCAATGTCAACTAATGATGCAATTGATGAGAATTTGGAAAATGAGAAAAGTAATAAAAAAAGGAATTTTCGTTAAACAAAGAAGAAAAGATCAATCACTAAAACATGCTATGTCTATTGCTACTAGTGTCATTGAGTCTATTGGAAAAAATAGTCAATCTAAAGATAAGAATGCAACAAGATGAGCTATAACAAATTTTATAGTTAATAAAGCAACTTTGAATAAAAGAATGGTACGCAATATTAGTGAAATTCTAAAAATGCATCTTAAAAAATTAGTAAAAGTGGAAAAGAGAAGAGAAAGTATAGAAAAATGATCCAATCAACCAATATTGGAGTTTTAGTGGTCAACTCTCGAGGTCTGACATGAAATCGAATGTTGAAATCAAATCTTTGATTGAAAAGTATTGGCGTGATAATATTAGGGTATTGTCTAATGCTAGAGATGTTTTAAAATTAAGAGTGGGGTCCAAAGTTCGCGATCCTCATCCAAAACACCTATTGGATACAATGCAAGCTGAATCTATAGAAATTTTTGTGGTGATTTAGTGTTACTTGGTAATATGAAAATAAGTCAAAGGTCTTTTGAAAAATGTAAACCTTGGTATGTAAAAATTAACAAGCAACGAATATCTTGTTGTTGTAAAACACATGGTTAATTTCATTATTATTATGATGTTTTTTGATATATACGTTGTACTTTGCATACTAACATGATTATGTAGGAATGTGGTATTAATATGCCACCTGAAACAATAAAGGAATTTATATCAAGTTTATTTTGTGAAAGATCTAATGGGAAATTATTTTATTTAAGTTCATGTATTTCTAGATAATGCACTAGTTGTGGCAATATTTCATTCTTAAGAGTTTGTATGCATGAAAGTGTTGAAAATGATTTTGGATAACAATTAGTGGATGTTAAAAGATTTAAGACTATTGACTATTCTCTAAAATATGGAAAAATTGAAAAGTGTTGTGATTTAGTTACATAAAAAGTTAGTGTACATGCACTCATATCAAAATTTAAGAGTAAGATTGTACCAAAATATGTCAAGCACTCTCAGCATGGTTGATGGCTTGATGGACAATTTCGCACATGTAGAAACACATTTCTAGTTGGAACTTTACTATTAATGGTTGATTTTGTGAAAAACTATACTCTAGCTCCGCAAGAGGAAATCCAATCACAATATTACAATTCAGTGCAAGTGGCTATGTTTGTTCATATTGTTTACAAACATGCAGATGATAACACATAGGATGATAGAAAAGTTTTGAGGGAGTATCATTTCTATTTGAGTGACAATTGGTTACACTCATCAGATTTTGTTCAATACTGTCTTAATATATTTTATACAAATTTAAGAGAAAGAGGAATCGAGATGAAAAAACATCTCATATGGTCAGATAATTGTACAGGATAGTTCAAGAATGCTCGAATGTTCTATTGGTTAAGTAGGGTTCACAAGGAACATAATTTCCAACATATGTGGAGTTTTTTTGAAGATGAACATGGTCAAGGAGAGCATGATTCTAATACCCCTCCGTTTTGCTCTATTGATCAAATAGTGTTTTGTTTTGTTATGCTATATTTTTCTGTTAGCACTTTGACTATGGTACTCGGTTACTATTTGATCGCTATCTGTAAAGTGATGTGAATGTTATATTTTGATGTGTTGGTATTTTATTATGATGTTATCATTATGACATGCTTTAGATTAGCATAAGTGGATATTCAAATTAATAGTGCTTTATGCTTTTGATAAAATTAATATGTTAGATTCGTAAGTTGGTTACATTTTATTAGTGAAGGGGACGGTATCGCACCACTCGCTTGTGAGCACCCTACGATTCTGTGATTTCCTCTTCACGGTGTGTTTTAATTATGACATATATATGCACGTGGATATACTTGTTGTTCACAGGTTGACAGGTACAGGACATCGACTCCACCTGGTTTTACAGGTTTGAGTGTGTCCATTGCCCAACGGTATTCGATTGGGAGATAGTAGCTAGGTTTTCCGTGCTAAGTCATCACCCTGGTCATAGTGTGTCATCGGGTTTTAGTCGGGTTAAGTTTCTTTAATATTTTTCACTCACCTTGATTATTTAATTGCATGTTATAAAGGTAAATATATGCTTTTGTAGTTAAGTTGTTGATTAAATTTATCTGGTATTATGTAAGAAATGGGATTTAATTTATTAATTAAATTAAATCTTGGATTAGATTTATTTTATTGATTTATTAAATTAATTGTGTTGGAATAAATTAAGTTATTCATTTTGAAATTTATGGATATATTGTTTGAAATTGAAAATTAAAGAAAAAGGATTTAAATTTCGTTTTTAGAAAATTTTGAATTCAAAAATTGAAAATAGAGATATTTTCTATTCTGTTTTTGAAAATTTATGAGGGTGGTTGCATAGATATTTTTTATTTTTCTCTATTATTTGGATTTTGAATGAGTTTTCAAGAAGTTTTTGAAAATTTGGAAAAGCAAGGGAAGAAAAGGAATTTGTTGTTTTTGATTTTAGATTTGGAGGAGCAAGTTGGCTTTCTTGGAGGAATTGGAATCAGAAGCAGAATTCAAAGCACCATTGTCAACCTTTCGAGCTTGTTGGAAGAACTAGGTTTTCTTTTAATGAATTAGTTTTCATTTTGAAAAGATCCACAAAATTTTAATTGTTGTTTGAAAATTGTTGATATACTCTATTTGATTTGCAAAGAAAACCCATGTTGAATCTTGCTTCAAAATTTGAAAAAACCTCTATTTGAAAATGAACTTCTTTAGGAAAAAAATGGTGTTCTTGACTGAAAATTGTTATTTTAAGTTTGTTTTCTCAATTAATTTTGCATATTCATTTTGTGAATATATAAATATGTATATATATATATATATATATATATATATATATATATATATATATATATATATATATATATATATATATATATATATATATATATATATATATATATATATACATATATATATATTTTATATATATTAATTTAATGGGGGTTATGCTTTCAAAATTTAAGAAAGAAAAATTTAACCACAAATGGGATAAAATTTCCTGGGGTTTTAAACTTTTTTTTTTTTTAAATATATATTGAAAAAACATAGAGGTGTGGGGAGGAAAAAACATAGAGGTGTGGGGAGGTGTTGGGGGCTCACCCCCACCATGCCCCCATGGGAGGCAAGTGGGGGGAGCCGCGCCCAACGCGACCCCCACTACCCCCGCGATTGTTGTGCACACAACCAACCACCACCATTGTTGGTGGTCGGTTGTGCATATCACAGTGCCACCAACAATGGGGTCAGCTATGCACACAACCGCTGCCCCAAACCCTCACTTTTGCTCGTGGCCCGAGGACAAAACACACCCTAGAATTTCAATTTGACTTTTTTAAAAATAAATAATATATATATTAATATTTTATTATTATATATTTTTATAATATTAAAATATTAATATATATTATAGTTAATATAATATGTATTAATATTTAATATTATATTATATAATATATAATATGTATTAATATTTAATATTATATTATATAATATATAATATTATAATATTATATATATATATATATAAAAAAAAAAAGTAAATATAGATATATAATATATATATATATATTATGTGTATATATATATTAAAATAATGATTTATTTGAGGACATGATTGAGGTTTAATTGAGGAAATGAAAATATTGTATTCTTGGTCAAATTATTGATTTTCATTTTAAAATAATATATTTGATGGAATAGTATATTTGATGTTAATAAGATGTTTTAAGATAAGTTAATTGTTTTAGAAATGATTATGTCGAAAAGAGGAAAAAACTATTTAATTCAAAACGATATTTTCCGAATCGTAGAAGTAAATATTTATTTAATATTATTTTAAAGCAATTAGGGAATTAACTATTTGGTTTAAGTTTCATCTTTGGTCTGAAAGAGACGTTACTTACTTCAGTTTTATTAAGGCAATAAATTACTGAATGTTAATATAGGAAGTGGATTTAGTAAATCCAAAGTAGATTTGGTTCTTGTTTAATTGCTTGTTTTAATTGTAAACTGTTCCCATTTCCGCTTGGGGGAAATTGTGTGATAGGGGTTAATAAGTCTTCCAAATGGGGTTTTCAGTTATGTGGGTTGTTGTATTATGTTAGTCAACCTTTGGATTACCTTGGGTAGTGCGTCTAACTGTTTCCAATTTGTTACCCGGTTATCACGAATGGGGATGTGTTGACTTTATGTCGTGAATAGGGATTTGATATCCTTGGGTCGCACTTATGTACCCTTGGGTTGTGGAATTGTTCCATGTATTGTCTTAGAGGAGTGGCTTGCAATGAGGGCCGACACACAAAGTGGTGCCAAGATAAATCATTGTAAGTTAGTTAATCCAGTGATAACGTAAATAAGAGGATTAGACGATTAGGTAGTATCAAACACTTAATAAGATAATTTAATTGTGCCTCCCTCATAGACGCAAGGGCTTGTATAGACTTGGGATGAGACAAGAAGGCTTGGAATGGAAAGATCGTTATCTATCTTTACGAGAGATAACTAATCTGCATTGGTTTGCATGAGGGGCCGGAAGTCGTTAGAGGTTACCAGGATAACCCAGATGGGGGCCAGGGCCTAGGAAGACCTACCAGGATAACCCATGTAACATTGTGATGACACTTCTCCTAAGTCAGCAATATGTATGTATCAGTGATGTAATTGATTTGTTAACTCTGGAAGCATTGTAACCATGGTGTTAATGTTGTATTTGGATTGGATTAAGTTCAGTTTTGTTAGTCTGTCTCTAGAGGTAGATGGTCTTGGTTAGGAATCTTTGTTACTATCTCCTAGCACGGGGGGTGGGCCTTCAGGTACCACTTGGTTGGGTGGAACGTGCACCTTACTCCATTAGGCTTTCTTCTTGTTTGTGTGGACAAGATTTCTAGTTGGAGAGCTTGTGGGATCTAGTTTCATTTCATGCTTTATTCATTTCAGTTAGTCTTGTAATTTGTTAACCCTCATTTGTTATCGAGGTGGAAATATGTAATTTGTAATCATGCTTATTGGATTTACCTCATTCGGGGAATGAGAGATGTAATCTTATTGTTTAATTATTGTTAGATGAAATCTCATGGTATCTCTTATTCTTGATGTAATTTGTCATGTATGGAATGCATGTGTTTCTAATTTATTAAGTAAATGAATGTTATGGTTTCCATTCATGTTTGGGTCTTAAAGTAAACTCAGTCTCATAACCTTAGGGTTTTTTTGCAATGGGTAGTGAACTTGCATGTTAATTGTACTTAAACAAAAAAAAATAGTTTGTTTGAGTAGTTAAATGCAACTTCCTCTAGGGTTGCATGGCGGGGTGTTGCAATGATGGAGCTGGTGCATGTGTTAAAAGAATTCTTGCTATATAACAATTGAGATTTGAGGATGTAGTAAAATTTAAAGATGCACGCAAGATTGTGGATTGGTGCAATACAAGATTATGTACACCTAGATCAAGCGAGTACTCTATAGCTCATTGATTCTTTTGGTTGGTTGAAGAAGAGAACATTATACCTAGACTTGATTGTGAGACAATAAGTGGATTTACTAAATTGCATTTATTTAAGAGTTAAAATGCAAGCACATGGACTATCTGGACAAGGGAGCTTGCATGTTTTTGTCAATTTTTAATTTCAGGATATTGGGAAGCATGTGAAGTGTTTGCATTAGAAAACTATGATTGTGTTTCAAACCTTGTACAAGAAGATATTTTAATTCAATTATTTCATTTTATTTCACTTTATTACTATTTTGTATGCTTTTATTTATTTATATACATATGAATACATGTATGTATATTGGTCAAACTATATGGACACGTGCGAGTTATTGAATCAAATTTTGTTTGCAGGACATGTGTATGCTATTGTTGAACCTGAGGAGAATGAAGAGGAAACAAAATATTGGTTGGCTCATTGTGTGGAGACTAAACATAAGTTAATAGCACCTTGAGAAGATGATGATGGCTATCATTATCCAGTAGGTTCAATGATCCCCTTAAGACATCACCTTAAGAAAATTTTGATTATAACAAGTCTTTTATCCACTTAAGAAAATTTTGAGAACTTCTTTGATCCCCTTAAGAAAAATTTGAAAACTTTTTTGATGATGGCTATCATTATCCAATAGGTTCAGTGGTGGTTGTTGGCACTTGGCTACGAAAATACCTAATAATGAAGAATGGTTTCCCTGCATTTGAGTATTATGAAACACATAAGAAGATTATATGATAATCACATTTGATGGTGGCAACAAACATAAAACTACTGAGGTATTGTGGAAGACCTACAAATAAAGAGATATGGACAATTTCTATGGAAGAGTATGAGACAATCATAGATGTGTTGTGAAAAAGAGAAGACATAGATGGTACAATGGAATAAGTAAATACAAGTAAATATAGTTTTAGTTTTATATTTTCCTCTTAAGTAGATTAAATGCATGTTTTGATATTGCTTGTGTGTTATTTATTTAAATTGATTTAAATTGTCCTTTTATATCCTTAAGCCATCATCACAAATTTGTCACATACTTTGAGACCAAAAGGAGAGTCCATGCAGATTCAACCTAGACAACATGGAATACTTGGTAAAAATAAGTAATTATTAGTTAAAATATATTTAAATAGATTTTTTGATTATATATTGATATTGCTTGTACATTAATAGTTAAAATTGATTTATTATCCTTTTTTATATCCTTAAGCCATTATCACATTGATCTCCTACTTTGAAACAAAAGGAGAGGATGCAAATTCAACCTACACACATGTGTGGAATACTTGTAAATATAGGTACAAGTTGTGTATATAGTTTTATATAAATTAAAATACATGTTTTGATGATTTCATTGATATTACTTGTATCATTTTGATATCAGGTGGAATGAAGACTTGCTACATTCCCCACAAGTTTTAGATTTTATTGAGATGGCATAGCCACATTTTGTAAACATTATTTTGAGTTGGCATATATGTATATACAAAATTACACAATTACACATTTTGTACAAATTTTTATACATGTGCGTACACAATTATACTCTACACTTTTATATGTCAAAATCAATATTCTATATATTTTGTTCATTAAATGTGCATATTTTCCTACTTTGAAACTTTAAATTTGATTCTATAATCACTAAATATCATGTATATTATTCTTAAATTTGGTTTCCTTAGGAAACTTCACCAAATTTTGAGAACTTCTTTGATCCCCTTAAGACATCGTATTAAGACCCCTTAAGACATCCTATTACAACATAAATTAAATTAACATTGACACTATTTAAATTGTATAGAATGTGATTGTTATGATGAGTCATCCTAAATTATAATACTTAATTATATCAATTGTAATTAAATATGAGACATGTACTTTGAAGTATTTGATCCCCTTAAGACCTCCTATTAGAACATATCCTAAATATTTATACTTAATTATATCATTTATTATGATGAGTCACCCTGAAGTCTAATACTTAATTATACCAATTGTGATACAACATGAGATATGTACTTTGAATTATTTTATCCCCTTGATAAGTCCTATTAGGACCCCTTAAGACATCCTATTACGACATAAATTAAATTAACATTAACATTATTTTTGTATAACTTTTGTGATTGTTATGATGAATCATCCTAAATTTTACTACTTAATTATATCAATTACGATTAAATATGAGACATGTAATTTGAAGTATTTGATCTCCTTAATATGTTCTATTATGACATATCCTAAATATTTATACTTAATTATATCAATTGTGATTAAATATGAGACATGTACTTTGAAGTATTTGATCCCCTTAAGAAATTTTTTGAGAACTTCTTTGATCCCCTTAAGTAATTGTTTTAGAACTTCTTTGATAAGTTAATGCCTTGACTATGAATCACTAAATAATTTGTAAAGTAAAAATATTTAAATGTCATATAACTTCAACTTTAATTTCATATTTATATTTAATTTCACATTAGTGTCCTATTAATGTCTTGACTATCAATCTTTTGTAAAGTAAAAATATATCCTATTAATTTTATATTAATTTCACATAAAATGCATAAATGCACATGTGTAAATTACTATCTAACAATAATAGATCATAAAATACTGAAATCAATAAAGTCCATGAAACAAAAGATTAAGTCCATGAAACATTGTATTAAGTCGATGAGAAAAAATATATGTAGTCCATGAAATAATCAAATACAGCCCATGAAATAATCTAACTCATATCATCTCTATAATCAAGAGATCTCTTCACACCACATGGACTACCCAGATGACCTAAATCACTCTGCACAAGAGAAAGAAAGATGAAATTAGATGTAAATTGATTAAAAATTATTTAATGACAATTTAATTTATCATTTCTCATAAAATTAAATTACCTTGTGAGGCTACTCTGCATAATCTGGTGCTCTTTTACCTGTCTCTACATGCTCTGAATCAATCTACATACAAGAGAAATAAAGTTAAAATTAGATGTAAGATGATTAAAAATGATTTAATTCAATTTAATTTATAATTTATCATTTTTAAATTGTATCTTAAGAGTTTGCTAGGTATCCTTTGTTCTAGGACCTTTCTCTACATGCCTAGTTACAGAACATGTCTCATGCTATAAAAGAAAAAGAATTTAACATATATATATATATATATATATATATATATATATATATATATATATATATATATATATATATATCATTCAATTTTAAATTTAATTTAAGTTATTCACAATGTATAATTTATAATTGACTTTAAACATAATCAAAAATTTAAATTACCATATGAGGTTGCTCTACATGTCCTGATTGAGGTAGTGTAACCTCATCAAGGCATAAAGTGACACCAATAAATTCCTACAAGGTAAAATTTAAAGCACATTTGTACTTGAATAAAGTATATATATATATATATATTCAAGTGTGCACACATTGTGTAGAATTTTTTTTAAACAACCTGGAAGTTCGACGTCTCCTAAATTTATGCCACATCAAATGTGTGTATGATCCCAATTCTCATGGTTGTGTTAACCTACATACATAGACATAACACTTATAATATTTACTTGTGCATGCATGTTTGATGTATAGTGAATTAAAGATATAAAATTATAAGTATAATAACTTTAAATAATTTATAATATACATGTACTTACACCTCATGTGAGACAACTGATAATGGAGGAGCACTCAACAACCCCTCAAGTGGAACCAAAGTGGAGGTCGATTGACTCCCCTGAACCAACATAATATTTAAAACATATGTTCATGATTGAATTACAAATTAAAAATTATTTCATATTATTTAAAAAATTGAAATCAAATTACCCCGTAAGGATTGCTGACTTGCATTGGTGTCAACATATAAACTCGAGGAGTAGATAATTCCCCTATGGTCAATAACATCTACACCAAACAATTTTATTGTTAAAACATTACAATTTTTTTGATATATATGTTCATTAAAAACATGTGCTCTTAAAAAATTCTTATAAATTCAACATGTACATGCATATTTATACCTATGTCAAAATGTCTGCAAGGTGATGTTTTGTAGTAATAAAATCAACGTATGAACTAATTCCACCAGATTCTCTAGTAGAGTCTCCATGTCCACCCGAACTGGGACATACATGGGGTGTCGACACTCGTGAAGTGGTATTAGGACCAGCTCCATAGAATACTCCTTCATGGTCACAAACTCTAGGATCCCCAACCATCATCACAAAAGTATTCTCATCAAGGTTTCCTACAAGCGTACTCAAAGATCCTAAAGTGGATCCCACTGCATGATGATGCATAGGTGTAGGAATGGCAGGAGGAGGATCTGCAAGAGGTTGGGCATGCATGGGGCATTGGGGATCAACTTGTACCCCTAACCTTTGTTGTGACATGCTGCCACCAACACCCTAAAATGATTTAAAATCAAATTAATTGGTATTTTTCCCCAAAACAAACTTGGCATATAATTTCCTTAAAAATTATAAAGGGACTTCCAAATTTGCATGTGATGGATGGTCAAATAACATCCACCATCGTTCCCAAAAATGTGTAGTCATTTGTGGATGTATGCACCACCTCATTAATATTCTAGGTTTATTTGTAGGGATGGGTAGGTCAGTGATAGGGTCAACAAAAAAGGGTGCAAGATGGGATTTATTTATTTTCAGGTCCAAAGTTTGTTTGTACAAGAGACCATCTGAATAAAATTGTCTCATATCCTATCACCATTGTTGATGCCTATCTAAGTCCACATCAATGGATTCGATGGCATCAAGAACATTTTACATTGCAGGTGCAAAACACCTCATGTGTGGTGGAATAAATGCTTCATTTAGAATAACATTGATTTGATTATGAATGGATACAAAATTATCATTGATCCATGCTTGCAACTGAGCCTCGTCGGATCCTAGAGGTGATGGAGGTGGGATGTTATGAGGTGGAGGGGGTGGAGGTGGAGTTTGCTAAGAAGGTGGATTAAGGATATCATCAATATTGAATTGATCCATGATATATATAAGCGAACCTACATTAAATTATATAAAATTAACAAATAAGTACAAAATTACAAGAAATAGTTAAATTTTAAACATACATTCAAATTTGTTTAAATAGGATACATACATATACATACACATACATACATTGATTCAACTTGAGCATGTATATACAAATTTCAAAATTTAAAATACATGTTTAAAAATTAAAATAGGATGTACAATGCATGCATACATCATTCAACTTTACCATGTGTACATAGAAATTTCAAAATTTAAGATCTAACTATGTAATATTAATACATGTACATACTAAAAAATAAAATTAAAATATACACAAAAATATCATTTATGTCTAAGGCATGTAAATGAAAACATAAATAATTGTTAATGTGATGTGAAATCTCATTAAAATTACATTAATTTATTAAGAAAAATTATGATGGCTTAAGAGGTCCCCGTAGGATGGCTTAATGGGTCGTAATAGGATGGCTTAAGGGGGTCTATAATTTAAGGTCATAGGAGAAAATTATGGCTTAAGGGGATAAAATTTGGTGAAGTTGCCCAAGGAAACCAAATTTTATTAAGAAATTGTACTATTTTAAAAAATTTACATTTAGGAGACCTAATTAATAATATATGGTGGCTTAAAAGGGGTCCTAAGTATCTAGTTTTAAAGGGATCTATGGCTTAACTATCCTAGGACAAAATGATGGCTTTAGGATTTAGGGTTTAGGGTTGAAGGTTTAATCCCCTTAAACCATTCCATATAAATGACCTAATTGAATACAAATGAAAAAATCCCTAAGACTCATTTATGTCTAAGGCATGTTACAAATGAAAAAATAAATAATTGTTAATGTGATGTGAAATCTCATTAAAAATTACATTAAATTAGGAGAAATTATGATGGATTAAGGGGTTGTAATAGGATGGCTTAAGGGGATCTATGTATGAAGGTCCTAGGACAAAATTATGGCTTAAGAGGATGAAATTTGGTGAAGTTTCCCAAGGCAACCAAATTTCATTAAGTTAAATATATTTTTTTTTAAATGTATATTTAAAGGATGTAATTAATAATATAAGATGGCTTTTAAGGGGTACTAAGTATAGTTTTAAGGGGATATATGGATTAAATTTCCTAGGAAAACATGATGGCTTTAGGGTTTAAGGTTTAATCCCCTCAAACCATTTTCTTAAAAACCCCCTTTTAAACCATATTTAAATATATAAAGTTAAATATATAAAGTAAGGAGTTGTTTTGATTCAAATATATATATATAAATATATATATATATATATATATAAGTTAATTATGATAACATTGTGATAGTAGTTTTTTATGTTGATGATCATATTTTTTATTAGGGGTTAAAAATAGGTTTTGATGGGGCTCCAAACCCAGTACAAAATAATTTTGAAGGGAACCGCCAACCTATCAAAGAAAAACAAGCTATAAAATAAATAAACCATAAACCAACAAAAGCCCCACAACAGCCTCTAAAATATTAACAAGACAACACACGCTGCAACATACAAACAAGAAAGGGTCTGAAACCCTTTTACAAATTGGTTTTAACTAGGACTAGAAACCCTATCAAGACCAGAAATCCATAGATACCCAAAGACTCCGCCTACATCATCCAGGGATTAGTAAACCAATCGCTCATGGGAAACACCATAGAGCCAAAAAATATAATTTTCTTGATGGTATGGGACACCATCAAACCCCTAAACAAAAACACCAATAGATCCAACAACCCTGATAGGGGAGTTAAAAAACATCACGAACCACTGGCAACAAAGCCACCGATCGAACCAAATAAATTCAAAACAAACTAAGTATATCTAAAAAATTATAAGTATCGCAAACTAAGTATACCAAAACAATTCTAAAAAAATTCAAAATGTGTGAATGTAATTCATCATAGATATGTACCTCTAAAAATTAGAATTAAAAAAAAACACCAAATTAAAAAGTCAATACAATATTAATTAATAGATTATTTAATATTTCTTACTAAATTTTTGTCTCATCATTATACTATTATATTCATAAATTCAACACTAAAAATATCCATCCAACGAAATTCTTTATAAAAATAAGATCATTATCAGTGTGAATTGTAAAATTCAATAAAATTTAATAAGATCATTGTCTTAATAGAGTGTTGCGGCTCTCTGTTGCATCTCTTCATTTCTTTGTGTTTTCCTTTTCAAAATAGGATTGTCTCCTCTCCTCTAGCCACCATTGATGCTCATCTAAGTCAACATCAATGGACCTAACGACATCAATGATATTTGGCATCGTAGATGCAAAACACCTCAAATGTGGTGGAATGCATTTTTCATTTTTAATAGCATTGATTTGTTCATGAATGGATCTAACATTCACATCGATTGACACTCACAAGCGAGCACCATTAGATATAGGTGGTGGAGGTGGGGGGTTATGAGGTGGAGTGGGTGGAGATGGAGATGGAGGGGGTGGAGATGAAGGGTGTTGAGGTGGATTATAGATATCGTCAATATTGAATTGATCAATGATCTAGATATAAGTGAACCTACATTAAATTTGTAATTTAAAAATGTAAGATACATGTTTGAAAATCCCATTAAACCATTCAATATAAATTACCTAATTGAATACAAACAAAAAAATGTGTGAGGCTCATTTATGTCTAACACACGTAAATGCAAAAAAAATTGTTAATGTGATGTGAAATCTCATTAAAAATTACATTAATTAGGAAAAAATATGATGGCTTAACGGGTCCTCATAGGATGGCTTGAGGGGATCTATGAATTAAGGTCCTAGGACAAAATTCTTATTTCTTGAGCTACTCATGATATAACTAGAATGTTAGTTGCATTTTGAAACATAAAAGGCTTCCAAAATGAGTTCCTTCTAAATAATGGACCTGCAAGTTAGTGAAATAGATAGTTTTCATGAAGGAACATGGAAAAAATGCATGGATCCTTTGAATTATACCCATACTATGCAATGGAATTGAATCATTTAGCAAACCATTTTTTTCTTCATAGAACAACATTTTCTTGTTGAACGGTTTATTGAGATAGCTCTTGTTTTGACTAACCACCCTCTCATTAAATATCATTCATATTATAATTTTGCATGATCTTATCATGAGAAGCCTTCATCCTCCCATTCCATGAGAAGCCTCTCTTGAAATTTTTGAGGCATTCACACCCCTAACAAGAGGAAGGTGTTTTTTAAATTCTTCATATCTTCCTTACAAATGTGGTTATTTTCTAGGAAACTAGGTTGTTTGATGAGTATACTTTTGGTCTTCTTTCTTTAATGGGAAGGCTCTAGTCTATAGTTTAATCAATAAATATTGAATGTATCTTATTGTTACATTTGGTTTCCCTGGGCAACTTCACCAAATTTTGAGAACTTCTTTGATTCCCTTAAGACATCGGTTTAGGGTTTAGAGTAATAGGATGGCTTAAGGGGGTCAATTTTTTTGATTCATCACATATGCAAGAACATTATTTTATGAATGCTTTTGAATTTATGAATAGATTGTATATTTCCTTAGATAATTTCTATGATTGAGGAATTAAGCACACAACTATAAATTAGCCCACTTTTAACAATTTAGGATAGTCTCTATGGTCTACCCTTGAATTTATAGAAATGTGTATATTTAGAGAAAATCAAAAAAATTCTTGACAAGTTGTTGGAGCTAGACCTTAAAATGGTTATTGAATCCTTGATTAGTATTGGTAATTTCTATTCCTTCCCTAATCATCTTCCAAGTCTATGAATAAAAGGAGTATTCATGATTTGCAATCACATATGGAAGGAGAAAGATATTTATTTATGGGGGAGAAAGTGATTGAATTAACCTCAGCATAATCATATGAAGAGGTGAAACACAATTAACCTCAGCATAATCATATAAACACTCATGGATGTATATAAATTATAACTTTTATTTAAAATCTTTTTATTTTCTCTAAAAAAATTAATTTAATTTTTTATTTTTATATCTATTTAAGATAACACTTGGATGAAATCAATCTAGCCTAAGATAAATCAACCCTCTATCTGCCTTAGGTCCCAAAGGGTTTCTTTCTCATTAGTTTTATTTTACCTTCAACCCATGAATTTATTTATAATAATGGACCCCAATTTCATGGTAGATATGGATTAATTTTAAGTCATTGGAAACCATTCTTAAATTTTTGATTGACTCTAGATCACTAATGTCACCATTTGGATAGTGTTTTGAAATGTTCCTTGCATATTCCAATAGACAAAATGGTTCAATTGTTGTCTAAGAAGGTGGGAGGTTTTTTTCTAAATTCAAATTTTATCTTCAAGAAGTTATATTGATTGGTTTAATTCCAAATTGATTGTTTTGATAAAATTTTAGGTGAATCTTGTGAGTTTTTTAAACCTAAATCATAAACTTGAGGTTCGAGGATTAATTTGGTATAAAACTATATGTATGTTAATATGTTAGAGACTAGGTATTTCTTAATATGCAAATATAGAACTTGATGAATATATACACAATCATGATATGAAAATGTTATAGTGTCCAAGAATATAGAGATCCACATTGATATAAATTTATTTAAATAATATATACACCTCAATGGAAATAAATAAGAACATAATTGGAAAGTATGAAAACATCCCAAGAATATACAAATCCACATATATGAATCCTAAATACATGATCCATACAACTTGATGGTAATTTACAAAAAAAAATCATTAGTAAGAATAATATAGTATAAAATACAAAATGTGTATCAAAATGAGGTACAAATTCCTAGAGCCTTATAATATGTACAAAATAGGGTTATTTAAAGGTATCTAAGATCTAGGGGATCTCTAATTGTGTAATCATTATCTACCATAGAGGTTAGGTGTTGAAAGTCCCTATATAGGTCTTTGTAAAAGAACATCTCACTAACATTAGAGTTAAATTGGGTAGAGAAAATGTTATGATTGATTTGTTTGTATTCATATTATCTAGCCACTACATATTCATTGAAGTTGGTCTAGGGCACATGTCCAAATAACCAATAATGACAAGATTTTGAATGTGATGAAATAAGGTCCTCTAATAGGTGTCTTAGACTGTTATAGAATAAGGTGATTTATTTTCTCACCTAGTAAATGAGAAGGAAGTTTCTATATGTTTCTTGAGGATGTGGTTATATATATATCCTTACATACAAAAGGATATATACATATCTACATCCTCAAAAAACATAGAGAAACTTCCTTCTCATCTATTAGGTGAGAATTTTTTTTACCTTATTCTACAATAGTCTAAGACATATGCATACATATATGTATGTATATATGTACATGTGTATATGTATATATGTATTTAATGTTCAATGACAAAAATATATATACAAATACCTATATACATATCTAAATATATACAAATACACATACATACATACATACATACATTCTTAATTATATGTATACGTACATATATGTATGTATACATATAATTAAGAATGTATGTATGTATGTATGTATGCAAGTATATATGTATATATGTATATATGTATGTAAATATAAGAATGCATGTATGTACATGCATATATGTTTTTTGAAAACATCGTTTAATGGTTTCAAAATATCTAAATTAAGGGTTTTAATTTAGAGTTAAAAAATATATACATACATGCATATGTGCATACATATATAAATATATACATGCATACATATATACATACATACATATGTACATATATACATATATACAATTTTTGTTGTTTGATGTTTTCTCATTGTTTTCCATTGATGAGGGTTTCATTTTTTTGCATGTCTAAATTGAAAAGAAAAAATTCAACAAAAATACAAAGAATGCAAACAAAAGCCTAAATTAATCACTAATAACCAAAAAATTAAAAAAAATATGCAAAGAAAAGGGTTAAATGACATACCTGGAGGTCATTGTCATCACTCAATCAGGATCCGAAACTATTAAAATGAGGTTGGGTTCATTTTTTAAAATAAATACCTTTACGAAACAAGATCTTGTTTTTTACAAATTAGGATCTTGATTTGTAAAAAATGGGATCTCGATTTTTAAAAACTGGAATCTCATTTAGATTTTAGGCTCAGGACCCTGAACCTAAATGAGATCCTGTTTATTAAAAAATGAGATCTTGTTCTGTTGAACCCGATTTTGGATTTTTGTCTCTAAGGCTGAAACTTCCACCTTAAGTGGACTCATCTTTGTGCATCTACCCATTATGTGTTATTGGCATCAACCTTCAATCATGTGACAAAATCTACAAATGGACTTGAAGGCCTACAATTACAAACAATGTTGCTCCAAGACTCTGAATTTGCTTGCTTGAATGTTATCTCTTTTCATCTCTCTTCTTGATCTCTTTCTAGTTTGAAATGGTAGAAATATTAAATTTTTATAGGAATTTCTCTAATTTCTCAAATATTAGATCCTAAAAAGCTGAAAATTGCAAGTTGAATTTGAATCAATAAAATACCACCAAAAAAAAATTTAAAAATGGGTCTTGGAACTTAAAGGGGACCCATTCACCCAAGGGTGAATGGGTCCTAGCCTATAAGTCTAGGACACACATGATCCAATGAAGATTTATGTTTGAATGCATTTATTCAATTCATGTTTCAGTGTAAAAAATTGATAAAAATAGGCCTTGGGATATATAATAAAGGGAATTAGGGCCTATTTAGGAAGGGTGAAAATGCATAAATGTGAGGTCACTAAAATAGGTCCAAACTAAGCATGAACTTGTACTATCACCTACGAGGGAGTACAATTTTCTACGCTACACTTAGCCCTCACTTTAGCAGCCATATGATAGTGCTACGTGAATATGAAAGCTAAAGTATTTGAAAGTGTGTCACCAAAAAGTGTATACCTTCACACTTTTTCACTCATTTTGGCCTTTTCCATTGGGTTTTAGCCTTGATCACCTTAATTCAGCCTTGTTAGCTTGCAACTCAACACTAATCTAACGGTGTTTTACTAAGGTGTTGTGAAGTGTTGTAACACATTTCCTCACTTTTCTAAGACCCTTTCAACATAATTCACCTAAACAATACATTCTTGCACCTTCTTAAGCCTTACGATAGAGTGTTGTAAAGTGTTGTGTTGCATTTTCACGCTTATCTAGGCTTATCACCCCTAAATAAAATCTTTTTATATGCTAATTTGTCCTTCTAATGCATCATTAGTCCCGACCTAAGTGTATTTTAGGAGGAAAAATTGATTAACCTTATAAAACATAAATTAATTCCTGACTATCATCAAAATTTTCCTAGAAGGACTAGGTCGCCACTTTGGGTGACCTAGTCCCCTTAAGCATAAAATTCATATTTTAAATAAGATCTAACAGGAATCTTGCCTCTTGAACCCTAAGGTTGGCCTATTAGGCTACATTTCAGGAAAATTAGGGTTTCACATGTATAAATAAGAGTTTCTACCTCCATTTTGCTTCTCTCCAAGCTCATTTTTATTCTCTTGGTTCATTTTGACTCTCCTAGCTCATTTTCACTCTCTTTCTCTCAAACATCCAAGCAACCAAGACTTCACAAGCAAGCATAGAATCATTAAGGTTTTTAGATTATCTTAATTGGAGTTGCTCTTGCATGTTGTAGACATCTTCATAAAAGGTGTGGTAAGTGTTCTTTCAAGTTCATCGTTCCATCTTTCTTTACTTTGATTTCATTTCATTTGGGTTTAATCACCTACAAAGGGGTTTGACTTAGGAAAACCCTTATTTCCTAACCCCATTAATCTCTTGGTCTTTGCATGTGTTTGTAGGTCTTTCTATACAGGTTTTAGGTGCTTGGAAGGTGCTCTAAACTCATTAAAGGAATCCAAGTCAACAAAGCCCTAGTTCCAGCTTGGAGACCTCTCTTTGCCCATTTTCAGTAGAGTATGAACCAGACACCTAGAGGGAACCAGAGTGCAGACCGAGAGTTCCAACCTCCTCTTTCAGATTCCCAAAAACCCAGAAGAGGACTAGGTTGCCCATAATGGCGACCTAGTCCCCCTAAGCTTGTTTTTTGGGGATTTTCATATTTTTGGGCACCCATTTCACATAAACCTGTTCCGACAAGTTTTATGGGGAAGAGGACTACGTCGCCAAACTTGACAAGAATGTCCTTCTACTGATTTTAGGCATTTTCCAGAAGATTCTAGGGTCAGTCATTTGTTGCTTCCAATACCTAGGTGCACAAGTTATGTTACTTCCTGTTTCCTTTTTGTTTATACACATTTAGGTCATTTTAGCATAGGTCATTTACTTTACATTGTTATGTTTACATTCTTTAGTTAGATTTAGTTTCATTTCATTCACAACACTCAGCCACAACTTTGCACACACATTCACAACCCTACTCAAACCCCCAATTCATTCCGTCCTTTGAATGTAATCACCCAAAACATATCAACAAAGAGGAAAAAGTGACATTCCTACACTAAGTGCTTCTAGGGTGAAAAACCCTAGGAGCCTATTTGGGGAATCATCTTTCCCTTGTTTGTATATCTTTTTCATGGTACATTTTGGTGAACCTGACGTCTACATCCCTTCCTTTCTGATTTAGAGTCATTATTCATTCTACAATTAGCTTGCATTGCATTTTGCATTAGTTAATTTGCATTCTAGGGTTTTAAATTTTTGCATTAGTGAAAATTACATTTAGATTGCATTTTTGCATATTAAATCATTCGAAATTATCAAAATTCTTCATTTTCATTTTAGGTTTGCATCATACAACCCATAAACCATCCAAAACTCCTAAAAATTCTCAAAAAAATCACCAGGAGGACTAGGTCGCCATTTTGGGTGACCTAGTTCCCTTAAGCCTCTGAAACAACCTTTTACAAAGCTGAAAACTTTATTTTTAGGATTCTGTTTTATCCCTTTATATATCTATATCAGTGGGTTGTCTTTTTGTTCCATGCATTTTACTCAATCTAGCTTAAATTGGTGCATTTCATGCATTGCTTAATTTGCATTTTGCATTCACCACATTTTATTTCAAGTATAATCAATAAATTACATTGTTTAAAATCATAAAGTTACATTTCATTCTATGTCTTTACATTACACTTTAAGTTTTCATATCTTGTATTACATTCAACTTATTAGAAATAAGCATTGTTTACATTCATGGCAATTAGAATTTTTCAATTTCTATTTTCTACATTAGTTCCTAAATCATTTCAATCAGATTCTGTCAAAAATGAAAACAAAACATTAACATCACATGCACCCACTCACACCCTTCTTAATCCCTTTAGTAGCGATGATTTGGACATGTTAGATGAATCCCTTAATGACTTCATCTCTCCTTGCTTATCCACTAAATTTTTTCCACAAGAGGATGCAAACATCAATAGTCATGATAATCATAATTGTTCTTCTCTTGATATCTCTCACATTGGTGATGAAGATATTTTGTGGAAAGGAGACACAATCATTGATGATCATGATGGTCTTGCTTGAGTCCTCTTCCTCCTCCCTCTTGTGAAGACCTTATGACACATGAAGCTAAAATCATGGTTACTACCTTATCTAGTCTTCCATCCTCTCCCAACACCTCCCCTATTTATTATAATGTTTTGATAACTAAAGCTAGGTTAGTATCAAGCACCCCAATGATTGAGATTTATAGAATTATTTCTCTCCTTCCTAATATACCTCACATTTCGAAGGGTCTATTTTAGAAAAATAGTCCCATCATTGGTAACCATCTAATTTCTAGTTATCCCTCTCTTAATGCCTATCCTATGAGCGATGAAGCTACTTCACCAACTCTAATCATGTCATGTGATAAACCTATTGTTTGTCACTTTCCAAACAGCTCTCCTCTTAGGATTGATACTATGGCACTAGAGAATGACACCTTAGCAGAAAATAATGCAACCACCAACAATCATAACAATCAACTTTCCTCGTCTGCTAATATCTCTCATATTCATGAAGAAGATGTTATGATGGAACATTACACTTCAACCATATATCATTCCCTTATTTGCGATGAAGTCAATAGTGTAGAACCAAACAATGAATGTCTTGAACATCTTGTTTGTAGTTCTCCTACACACTCTCCTATTTAGGAAGGCATCATGGTGGAAGAAAACAACAACATGGTTGCACTCTTTTCATGACCTAGTAATGTGTCTTCCTTGGGTCATGGTAAGAAGATGATCCTCAATTCCCTTTTCCTAGAGATACATCAACCCAAGACCACCAAGGTTATGTATTTGCAAGTGTACATTAGATCCCCATATCCTATTGGACCTCCTAAGCATCCTCTAACCGTCCATCCACCTAAGCAAAAAATTTCACATCAACCAAGTTACAATGACATTACTCACCTATATGACAAAGTGTATCCTATCAAGTCCACCTCTGTCGAAACCTTGTTCCCTTAGCCACATAAATAACACTAGTTGTTTCTCCTTTCCATGTAATAGTTGTAGGATCATAGCATACTCACTATTGCATGTTTTGCATTCCTCGCGAGGAGGAGCATACCATCATCCATACAAAGCTCACCATTGCTTTGCACTAAGTGGGAGAAAATGGGTTGAGTAGCCTTTTCCCCCATATGTCACTTGTCGTTGCCTCTTTTGACTAGGCGTTAACCTCTCATGAACATACAAGAGCTTGGGATGTGGACGACATGTCTTAAGTTTGCTCACATGTGGCATAATTCCCCCCTCATACCTTCTTCTACTTTAAAGCAACTTCTCACAGTGCGATGTGTACCAATTCCTTTAAAGTGGGGACATATACTCGCACTATTTCCTTTTGCATTTTTATTTTTCTTGGTTCTTAGTGCAGCTTTATCAATTCATGTGACGAGTCTCTCACTTGGTGGATAAAATTGTGTGTAATTTCCTTCATGAAAGTGACTTATCTTAGCATATTACATTCCTCTTAGCAGCCTGATGCAACACATTGCATCCCCTAAGTTGTGAATTTTCTATTCTTTGATTGGTCCTCTCTTGGAGACATTAGACACAATTTTCCCTAATTAAAATACCTCATATGAACTAAATAAGACTCCTTCGAACACATCCATTTTTCATTTCTTTTGCATTTTTCACTTTTTCATTTCGCATGTTGCCCTTTTTGCATTTTTTGTATACATGGCCACCTTGCATAACACAACTTGCATGACTATAGTGTCAGCTTGCACATGTTCATGGGTTCTAAGAATCCAAGGCTTTCCTTGTCTCATGAACCTCACCCCTGTCCTTTTGGAACCTTATGAAAGTTGTTAGTGAGTACAACTTTGGTATGGTTGAGTGGGAAGCCCAACTACCGGCACAACTTTCCCCATAGCCACCTTTGTGTGTGTGAGCACATACCAACTATGTGTCTGTGTCTCTCACCCAATTTTGGCATTCTCACCTGGTGAACAACCAAAAATCTCCTCATCCCAAAGTGAGTACATCCTTCCTTTCAGACAAAAATCCTAGATCTGATCCACAACTAGATGGACAAATGGTCGAAGTTGTAATGAGGATTTTCTGCAAAATAGATTTTCTAGTTAGACACACATACATATATTATTAAAATCCACAAATCAATAGAATGCATAGGATAAAATAAGAAAGGAAGACATGAAGCAATCTCACCCAATCCTTCCTCCTCCATGGCTGAATTCCATTGCACCTTCTTTGCTTGTTGTGATGAAGAGTGTGCCCTCAGATCTTGATGAACAAACTTCTATGATGTTGACTAGCCGTAAACAAAGCTTTGAAGGATTTCCTAAGTACTATTTGCAAAAGAAGTTTAATTCTAAAATGCAAGTATCTAAATGATAAACAAGAATGCATGAAGAAAGTTAAGAGATTAAGAGATTTCTCCAAATTTCTAAGATTCTTGAAAACGAGGACAAAATTGATATTTTATAGAAAACACAATTTTGGATGGACGGATGAGATTGAAGATTGAGAGAATGCCCTAAAATCAATGATCAAGATTCAAAATTAGAACTCTCAATTAGGGTTAGGGTAAAATTCTCAAATGAGTGGACAAGATTTAATTTAAGAAATTAAATCAAGGATGGAGAATGAATGTGACATTGAGATGAAATTAGTAAAAATCAAAAGATAAGAAGATAAGATTTTAGAAAATCAGTAATTTTAGCAATTACTTGATTTGTAGAAGAATAATTCTATTTTGAATTAAAATTATCTCAAAATATATGAATTTTTTGAAATAGTAAGTAATTGATTTAAAATTAATTACTAAAAGAAGTAGTTAACCATGTGAGACATTTTTAAATAAATTATTTTATTTAAAAAGAGGGAAATGTCACATAAAGCAATTAAATAATTAGGAATAATTATTTAATTTAGAAGCGGTAGTTAATTAATTAAAATAAATCTATTTAATTAAAAGAGAATTTGTGAATTAGTGACATATTAGATAAATTAGAATATATTTATTTAATAATCAAGAGGGCATTAATGAAAACGATTAATTAAATAAATGGAGAAATTTATTTAATTATGAGAAGACTTTGATAATTAGTGACACATTAAATAAATAAATAAGATTTATTTATTTAATAATCATGAAGAATAGAAAATCATGAATTAATTAAATAATTATGAATTATTTAATTAATAGTTGAAGGTGGGTTAGAAACATAATTAAAAAGTCATAATTATGCTAGGACGAAAAGTGGTAAAATAGTGCTTGTAGGCCTTGGTCATTTTTATGTCTCTACATTTGCCCCTCTTTGTCATAATGCAGTTTATCGCATTATGGAAAAGAAACAAAAGTCCAGAATATGCCCCAACGAAGTTACGAAGTGCATATGCTCCCTCGGGAAAATTTTCAAATTTTGACCCGGGGTCAGAAAAATTTGGAAAGTGTCTCGATTAAACAATTTAATGATAGAAGAAACAATGGCTTGATCAGAATCGAAAGTGGAGGACGCCAAGCTAGCCAAAATTCCAGACAAAGATTGTCAAATAAGCCTCCAGTACAAACCCACTAGGTCAAAACCCTAATTTTCAACCTATACATAGGTTGAAAAAGCAAAACCAAGTGTCATTTTCACATTTGCTATTTAGAATTTTCAAAGATCAAAGCTTAAAGAGACAATGGTGATTCCCTTGACAGACCATTGTGGCTACCGTGTGTGGACCTTCCGACGACCCGAGGGCGCAGAGGCACCGGTAAGTACCCTATCAAACTTGTAATTTTTTCAAATTTCATACATTTATTAGGGTTTTTGGGGGATAAACAAATGCATTGCGACACAAATTCTATCACGTAAGGCATAATTGACTTCACATTTGATGCATTTGTTTGCATCGCAACGGAAGTGCACTGGGTAGATAGGTTAAAGCTTAAAAATTCGCATTTGATAGGGGAAACAATGCAAGCGTCAAAATGCAACTCATGTGAAGTATTTCATGACGCATGTGCAATTTTGTGATGCAATCGCAAGGTTAAACGATGCATGCATAATGTTGTGACACAATCACTGGATTAAATGATGCAAGTGCTATACCATGACACAATTTTTTTTCGAACGACGTAATTGTTGTGGGACTGCGCAATTGCTATATAGGACGATGCATTTGCTATATTGTGACGCAAATGCCAAGTGAAGAGCCGCAAGTGACGAACCACGACGCATTTGCAGTCAACATGATGTAATTTTTGTTGACCATGGTTGACCAATATTGACCTTGCTTAGGCTCTTGTTTAGATGCATTTTTTCTTTATTAATAGTAATAATGTGTCAATAATGTTGACCCATGTGTGCTAATTCTTGCTTCTACATGTGCAAAGATGATTAGTGTCAATATATACACGAGAGTTCAGACCAGCGACCTATGCCTTTAGAGACCGCCTGAGTGACAGGGAGAGATGGTGATTGATGACACTGGGATTATAATATGTCAATTACATTCCCATTATTTGGGAAAATAGGGGCTTACTGACAACACTTTGTGAGAGGTGGCATTCAAAGACTTGCTCCTTTCATATGCCTATAGGAGAGGCCATGATTACCTTGGAGGATGTTTACCACATTCTTCGTATCCTGATCAATGGGGAGAGGGTTGTGTATGATCTACACCGAGGGTGATAGGCCCTATCAGAGATGTACAAGGATGCTGATGGTGCTGGTATAGGTATCGACAGTTATGAGATTGGTTGGGATGTTGTGGCCGACTAGTTTCCACGTTGGGATGCCATGCTCATGACAATAATTGTTGGAGTATTGATTCTGGATCACTGTGGCCATGAATTTTCGATTGGATCGGGGAGGTACTAGTCCGCATGCGGGGTAAGAGGACAGTTTTTTCTTGGGGGCCCTACTTGTTGGCCATGTTATACCACCAGCTTCATGAGGTAGTCTATCATCAGGGTCAGAGTATCAGTTGCGGGACTACTCTCCTTATGATCTAGGCATGGGAGCACATTCCAGTTTTTCGGCCACCAGTACAAATTCAGTAGTCAGCTAGACTCATGTGGGAGATACCGCATATTGGCATCATTAGATTGATACCATGATTAGTTTTGTCTAGAGGCCTTACAAAGATTGCGATCAGTGGCTAGATGAGGATGGTCATATGTAATTATGCAAATAGTTTTGATATTTGATTGGTCGTACAGTTCAGATCCAGCGGATCATTGAGGTGTACTTGCCCTAGAAGGTACTACTGAAGTTCAAGGAGCAGTAGGATGTGTCAGTATGCATGGTCCTCTAGAGAGACCATATGGGGGCTGCCTATAGCAGTGGCAGTGGGCGAGTAGCAGATAGATGGTCTAGTTTCACTTCAGTGGTTATGGATAGGGGGTCCAGCAGATGCAGGGACATCTGTCGAGTTTGATGTCTGGTGGCAAATTCACAGGCTTATTCCATTGACAGATCCAGATTGTTTGTCTCCCATAGATCATAGATCAGTTATCCCATGGGTGCGGAGGAGAGGCCAAGGTGGCAAGAATGGAGGCAGAGATGGAGGCAAAGATGGCAAGGGAGATGGAGGTAGAGGAGATGGAGGCCGAGGTGGGAGAGATTATGGGGGTGGTGGGGGAGGAGGTGATGGAGGAGATGGGAGGGGTGTCAAGAGGAGGAGGGATGATAGAGGGTGGAGGCAGCCCAAGAGAGTCAGGTGGAGACTGGGTGGTGTACCATTGTCACCCATCTAGGAGGAGGGTGAGGAGAGAGATCAGCCAATCTGTAGGAGGTAGATGTGGGAGTGGAGGAGGTGGAGATGAGAGCAGAGGGAGAGATGCCAGTAGAGGAGTTGGAGGTGAGGGTAGAGGCAAAGATGCCAGTGAAAGAGGATCCATTTGCTGAGCACCATCCTCTTGATATTGATGTGGAGGAGGTCTCAGGAGAGGAGGAGAGGGATGAGGAGGAGGATGAGGGAGAGGATGAGGTAGACTAGAGACTGTGAGAGCGGATGATCATTGAATATGAGGAGGGGGACAGGTCACCGATTTTACAAGCAGATGCTACCATTAACCAGAGGATCATCGACCTCCAGAGTAGATTAGATGCAGCCATGTCTTAGAACAAGGCCCTAATAGCAAAGTTGGAGGTCACCAGGGTGGAGAGAGATCCGGCCATTATCCGACGGAAGGAGTCAGACCGATGAGTCACTGAGGTTGTAGAGTTGTGCATAGGGCCGACAGGGGATATGGCTAGGGAATTGGCCAGGATGGCGGAGAGAAAGGGTCAGTATAGGTTGCTTTATGAGTAGGTTGTTCCACTAGAGAGACGAGACCCAAGGTTGTCCCAATCATACAACAAGACAGGTAGTGGCAACTAGACCCACAATAGTAACAAGTCACATAGTGGCATTCATATTAGTGCCGGGGGGTCCACTTCATCAGGGCAGTCACTAGGTCACAGGTTACATAGTTCTCATATGCATTCATCAGGCCATAGCCATAAGTCAGAGCATGGACATAGAATAGTGTCATCAGGACACTAGGCAGAGCAGAGCCAGCTTCCTATTACTGATCCCTCGGGATCCTCAGGTCAGACTCCAGATGCTACTCCCATCTAGGTCACCTTTCGCGTGGTTAGTCAGTCATAATCACCCCATGATTCACCTCCATGGGACAGAGGAGGCACATCCTAGGAATTTTATTTTGATATTTGTTTTAGACACTTTCATATATTGATATTTGAGGCTACGAGCTCCATTTTTGGGATATCCCATGAATCCATCCTATGACATTACATTTTTGTGAGATTATATACATGCGATGTAGTTTTGATATGACCTATATGATTCTATGTGTTATGGTGTTTTTATGATTTATCAGATGCTATGTGATGCGTTTATGATTCTATGAGATTTATGGATGTCGTGTTTTATGCAATGTGAATTATGGTATTTGAGATATGAATATGAAATGCTCGCATGATCATGTATGCAGCTTTAGTTTGTGTATGTCATAGGATATCATTAGAGGACAAGAGAAGAGAAGACGAAGATTGATGTTAGTGTGAAGAAAGATATGCATGTTAGTGTGGAAACAACAATCATTCAAAACTTTACTATAGTACTATCCTAATTGTTGCTCTTAATCATCATTTGGCGAAAATGTCATGATGGTCGACAAACACTATGATATGACGTAGATCAATAGTGTGCAAGGTTGAACCATCACATAGATCAACAAGCGCAAACAATGATCATGAATCATACAAGGAACATAATTCCCCCCAGTCGTTTGTCATGAACAATCAGAAAAAAAACCAGATGAATCATGAGATGTCGTTGCTTCTCTAAATCTTGATGTCAGGACATCCTTCACAAACTAGCCATATGATACTAAAAAACAAACAGGAAAATCATCGTACTACGTCATTGCTTCTCTAAATCCTGAAGTCAGAACACCCTTGAGAAACTAGTAGCAGGGTGATCATAAAAAAGAAAAGGATGATCATTATGATATGTCATGGCTCCTATGACATAAGGAACTAATATCATGATAACCATCAGAAAGATAGATAAAGTTTTCCAAATGTTTTAATGTCAAGGTTGCCAAATGTCGAGCGATATCAAATTCAGGAAGGACACATCTTGAATGACGTTGATATCTAGGAGATCAATTCTCGGAGTTAGGAGAATCCATCAAAATGCTGGATGATGAGGAAAATGCTTAGGAAAGACACATCCAAAAGCATAAAGAAATGGCGAGAGTTTCTCTTTAGATGGACACATCTAAAGAAGAACAAAAAAAATTTCCAGGTTAAATTGTCTTGATAGAATTTGATTACATGTCATTGCTGACATGTTGGATTGACCAAAATTGGTGATGAAATAGATTGTTGATAGACTTCTTGCCCGAGATTGATAGAAGATTCACTTGATTTGAAGATAGTTGGACATGTGTGAAAATTTTGTGCTGTGAACCCTAATGGACTAACCTAGTTCGGCCTCGGGGGCTCATCGATTGATGGCCTTGCCCACGTCGTGCACTCAGAGACCTCGTAATTCGACATGACCAATAACCTTGTCCAAAGGAAAGAAGTTTGAATCATGATTTTATTGTGACCAACCTAGAAAGACTGGCCTAATGTCTCAGGGATTCAAAGATGAATCTTGCCTATGTAGCAAATGTGCAGAGACAATGTAGTTCAGACATGGAAAAAATATTGATTGACGTGACCGACTAGACTGACAAGATATTACCTTGACTCTATTTTTGGATTTTATCAAGACATTTTCAATTTTTAGATCTTTTTTAAGGACTTTTTCAGATTTTTAAGATCTTTATTCAGGACTTTTTTCAGATTTTTAGGATTTTTTCAGGACTTTTTCAAATTTTTAGGAATTTTTTCAAGACTTTTTACGAATACAGGATCATGTGCAACACCCAGTGTAGTTACATGAGAAAGGTCTTGCCCCCAGATAGATCGGGGACTACCCAAGTCAAATGATATGGAAATAGGCAGACATGGGGCAAAAGGCAAGGATACGCAAGGGGTGATGTCAACCAAATGCTAACTATGGCCGAAATTGACAGGACTTAGGATGAATGTCATGAATGTGTCAGGCCTTTGTGATGATGGAAAGTGGATAAGGGTTTATTAGAGTAACAGTAGATGGTGAAGCAACGATCAATTACACATGGCGCCTATTTACCAGGTTTTCACTATGGTACTTATCCAAAGTGCCTGTTTTGCCAAGTTTTCACTATTGGATGAATGTATTTATTTTTACTATTTTTGCCATTTTTTGATTTTTTTGGTGTCACCAAGATGCCTGTTTGCCAAGTTTTCATCAAGGGACGATTTTTTTCTTTATTTTTCATTTTTTTTGTATTTTTAGGTTTTTTAGCCAAGCTCTCTGATGCTATGTGTAGAAGTTTCATAGATGTAAGTTGTTGATGGGTTCTATCAACTGTTCTCCATCAGGTATGGCTAAATGATATGCTCCAGAACTTAATGTTGCACTAATAATATAAGGACCAAGCCAATTAGCCTCAAACTTGCCAGGGTTTTTAGGGTCAGCTTGATTTCTTGGATTCTGCATGAGGACCAAGTCACTGATTTGAAATTTTCTCACCATCACTCTTTTTTCATAGCTCCGATAGAGATGATTTTGATATACCTACAAGTGATTCAAGTAATTTTGTCATGTTTCTTGTAACATTTCTAGCTCATTTAGGTGAGACTGTCTATACTCATCATCATCAATCTTTCCTGTCAAGGAGACCTGAAGAGAAGGAATTTCAACCTCGGTGGGAAATATGGCCTCAGATCCATAGACCAGGGAAAATCGAGTGGCTCTAGTGGGTGTATGAATACTAGTACGGTAGGACCATAAGGAAGGATTAAGTTGTAGGTTCCAATCTTAGCCAGAGTCATTGATGGTCTTCTTAAGAATGCAAAGAATTGTTTTATTTGATGCCTCAGTTTGGTCATTACATTGTGGATAATATGGGGTGGAGAAATGATGTTGTATGTTGAATCATTCATCGAGTTCACGAACGTCCTAATTTTTGAATGGCCTCCCTTTATCTGTGATGATGGATTGTGGGACACCATACCGACAAAATATGTAATTAAGGATAAACTTGTATATCTGCTTACTGGTAATGTAAGTGAGAGGGATGACTTCAATCCACTTAGTAAAGTACTCAGTGGTGGTGATTATGAATTTATGGCCGTTAGAGGAGGATGGATGGATCTTGCCCACAAGGTCGAGTCCCCATTGTGTGAAAGGCCATGGAGAAGTGATCAGTCTTAGCTCCTATGCAGGTGCATGAATTAGGTCACTATGCACCTGGCATTTATGATATGTTCTGACAAACTAAAGAGCATCTTTTTCTGATGTCGGCCAATAATATCCCAGTCTGGTGACTTTCCTAGCTAACATTGGACCACTCGAATGAGATCCACAAATACCTTCATGCACTTCTCATAAAGTTGTTTGGGCTTCATCAATGTCGAGACAACGAACAAGGGTGTTATCAAAGCCACGATGATATAGGGTTGCACTGACGATGGTGTGTCGGGTGGCTTTTTGTATGAAGGACTTTCTCTGGTTATTGGAAAGGTTGGGTGGTAAGGTTTGGGATTTTAGATAATCATATATGTCCTAGTACCAAGGTGAACTGGTACCAACAATCTCGCAAACCATTTCTAACTCTGGTGTGTCATATACCAGCATCAATAACTGTTCAACTAAGAACTCAAATTGTGACACATTTTTGGGGATGTCCAAGAGAGATCAAATAGTAGCCATTGCATCAGCTGCCTTATTCTGTGTCCTAGGAATTTGTTCAAAGGCAATCAATTTGAAATATTTCAGGAAGCTATCCACCATTCACTTGTAGGGAAGAAACTTCTCATCTTTTGTTTCATAATCATCATTCACTTGGTTGATAACTAACTGAGAATCCCCGAATATGGGCAATGTCTGAATTTTCCATCTAATCATGATCTTGAGACTTGTGACCAATGCTTCATATTCTGCAATGTTATTAGTACAAGGGAAGGTGATCCAGAATGAATTAGGAATTGAATCCCCTTGTGGTGTGATGAACAAGATACTAGCTCCTGAGCCATGACCAGTGTGGGACCCATCAAAATATAGCTTCCATGGTAATGCACTTCTGCATGAAAGATAGACTCGTCAGGAAAATTAGTTATCAGTGGATGAGTATCCTGGATGGGTGCATCCACAAGCTAATCTGCTATTACCTACCCTTTTATTTCCTTGCACTCAACATATTGTATGTCATATTCACTCAATATCATGACCCACTTTGCTAAATGGCCTGTCAATGTTGCTCGACTTAGGAGATACATTAGTGGATCAATCTTGGCTACCAGGTGTGTTTGGTGGCTCAGCATGTAATGTCTTAGTTTTTATGCTACAAAGACAACAGCAAGTCATACACATTCAATGGTTGTATAGTTCAACTCATATCCTATCAGTGTGTGATTGATATAGTATATGGCTCTTTCTTTGTCCTCATGGTCATTTTGTGCCAATAATGCCCCTAGTGCATTTGTAGTTGCCGAGACATACAAGATCAACGACTTTCCTTCAATAGGCCACATTAGGATAGATGGTGTCAATATATATTCTTTGATTTGTTCGAAGGTTGTGTGTAATTTGTTTGTCCATACAAAGGGGATACTTTTGCGTAATAGGTATTGAAATGGTTGACACTTTTCTACCAACTGTGCGATGAAGCGTCGGATGGACTCTAGTCTACCCTAAAGTGTTCTCAACTCACTGATTCCTTTTGGTGGAGGCATGTCTAGAATTTCTTTCTCTTTAGTGGGATCAACTTCTATGCCTCGTCTTCAAACTATGTATCCCAAAAGCTTGCCTGAAGTGACCCCAAAGACACATTTTTTTGGGTTCAGATGAACCTTGTAATCCTCTAGTCATCTAAAAGTATTTTCTAGGACTTTGAGATGATCCGTTTGTGTCAAAGATTTGGCCAAGAGGTCATCCACATAATCTTCCATTAGGAGATGCATCATGTCATGATTGATTGTTGTCATAGCTCTTTGGTATGTAACACCTGTATTCTTTAAGCCAAAAGGCATGGTATTCCAACAGTATGTTCCCCATGGGTAGGTGAATGTCATTTTGTGTTGATCCTCAGTTGCAATGCGTATTTGGTTATAGCCCGAGAAACTATCCATGAGAGACAACATATCATACCCTGTTGTGAGATCAACAATCATGTCTATATTTGGTAATGGGAAATCATCTTTTGGACAAGCCTTATTCAAATCTTTGAAATCCATGTAGATACAGATTTGTCTATTTGGCTTTGTGACAGGGACAATGTTGGATATCCATTTAGCATAATCTATTGATCTTATGAATCTAGTATCCAGTAACTTCTTTAGTTTAGCCTTTACAAGTAGTGCAATCTATGGATGCATTTTTCACAACTTTTGTTTGACTGGTTTGATATTTGGAATTAATGGAAGATCATGCAATACCAGTTCTAGATCTAGGCTTGGCATGTCAGCATATGACAATGCAAAGTTAACCTTCCTTTCTGTGAAGAATTGTTGGAACTCAAGTTTTTCCTCCTCTATTAATGATGCGGCAAAGAGAACCATTTTGGGATTCTCTAGTGTAGCTATATTAACTTCAATGGTGTCTTTGATTAGCATGGCCAATTTTTCTTGTGTCATGGGAAGAAATTCCAATCCTCCATCCTTAGGCGCCTCAGAGAAGTTTTCACCTTTGGATACGTCCTTTATTTTTACTATTTTGCTGTCAGAAGGTGCCTTACGGTTTTCTCCTAAAGACATTTCTTTTTTTATCAGATTCTTTGTATTTTTGTGACTAGAGGATTGTACAGTCTCCCCCAAGTAAGTAGCACAATTTAGGTCAATGGTAAATCCTACTTTGTGATCACCCTAAGGTATTCCTTCTTGGAGCCCCATGAATTCTTCTATTGCTTCATCATTCTGAAAGATATCCATCAATGGTGGTTCTTGTTGGTCCGAGTCAATCAATTGTGGGTAAACAAGGGAAATACCATCACCATTGTTGGTAAAAGATGGAGAAGATGCAGAAAGTGTGCAAATTGAAGCCTCAAGTGTGAAGGCAAATTTGTCAATTGCAACTTCCATATCAGATGCAATGGATGGACCATATTCAAATTCAGATGAGTTGAAATCATAGTCATAATAGGGCACAAAATTATTGGCATCATGACTACTAGATGGCCTTTCAGAGGTATGGACAATAGGTTTAGGCATGTTAGGCTCATGGGTGGGCTCGAAAATGGGGCGGGATAATTCAGATGTTGCCGATGACACCTTATGTTCTTTTGGATCCCAAGGAATGCTTACCCATTCCTTATTTTTGGAATTTTGGTCAATAGGGTCAATGTTGTACACTTGTCAGAATTTTTCTTCGAAGGGGACTTGACCAGGGTCAAAGAATAGTTCATCAATATCTAAGTTTCTCTGGGTTTTCTCAGATCCCAATTTCCATTCATTAGAGTCAGTTTTGGTAAGGAATTCTTTGCTTGTCTCGACACTTTCTGGAGTCATTACGTCCTCACTTGAAATTTCCTAGGTACATTGATCATCAGTTCCAAGTTGGTCAAACTCTATCCATATGTACCTTGGTCTTTCAGAAATGATAACAGGTTCCCTGCTTCCATTGTTGGCCTTTCCAAGACCACTTGTTCCATCAAAACCTAGTGCCTTGCATATATCATAGCCTTTTCCATAGAGATGCATAGGTAGTGGATGTAAGTCTTCTGGGTCTTTGTAGATCTAGTTATCCATGTCAATGATGACTTCATTACTCATATCCCCCCAAGTGTGAAAACCATTTTTGGTGGAACCTTGAAAGTTGTTTTGGGCTCGACCGTGAAACATGGTCTACCATAAACTTTAGGTGGTTTAGGTATTGTGGTGATACAATAAGTCATATTCAATTTGAATTCTCCATAGTCAAGGTCCTGGATCTAGAGGTCTTTACTTGGTATGGAGGTCGAGGAAGATGGTGTGGCAGAAGTTGATGGAATGGATAATTTGGTGAGCCTTGATGGGTCAATATATTTAGAAGAGGTGGAAGCTGAGGCTTCTCAACTGATGGGTACCTGGTGCTCAGCAGTGGTTCACAAATTTGTACAGTATTGAAATGGATTAGGATCTCAAGGGATAGTAATTTCAATACCATCAAAAGGGAACTTCAGGCATTGGTGGTATGTGGAAGGAATAGCCTTTAGGGAATGAATCCAAGGGCAACCAAGTAAGATATTGTAATGTATGTCATGATCCAGGACTTGGCATGTTATGTCTATAATAATTAGTTCCACTTGGAGTGGAATCGTGATGACGCCTTTAGAAGCACGTTCTTCATAATCATATGCCTTGATGACAATGCTCTTGGTAGCATCCACACATGCATAAGAGAAGCCAAAAGCTTTAACCAATTTTAGAGAACAGATGTTCAATCCTACTCCTCCATCTACTAAGACTTGTCTAACCTTATGTTTGTGGACAAAAACCTCGATATGAAGGGCATCATTATGAGATGGTTTGGGCGAGGAATAGTCACTTTCTGAAAAGGTAATGTGGTGAGGTGAATTCAGATATCCGACCATTGTTTCAAAATGGTTGACATCAATGTTGGTTGGGACAAAAGACTCTTGCAGGACTTTATCCAAGATGGCCTTATGTATGGGTGAGATGCAGAGCAATTCAAGAATGGACATTTGAGTGGGTGTTTTGTTCAGTTGCTCAATAAGGTTGAACTCTAGTTTAGGGTTTGACTATCTGGCAGACGGACTAGGTATGGTAATTTTAGGCTGATGTGTAGAGGGACCTAGGATGGTGACCTTTCTCTTACGTGTTTTAACATTGCAGTTCGGGGCCTTTTTAATGGTAATAGTATTGACACATTTATCTTCATCAACAACTCGCAAGTTGTTGATGATGATACCACCAGAATAATTGAAGGCAGGACGGATGTGATTGGCTTGATTATTGGTATTCTTCATGCCGTATGTGGAGGGTTTACCAGAACCATGATCCTGCAGTGGGTTCTTGTGAATTGTATGATCCACATTAGATTCAAAGGGTTGACCTCCTAACTCAAAGGTATGGTTTTCAATAAGGTCTTGTACTATATTTCACAACTGACAGCAAGAGGAAGTTTTGTGCCCTTTGACATACTGGTAATCACAAACTGCATTATCATCCCACCATGATGGCTTGAACTGACCAAGGTCATATAGTTTAGGTTCTTCCAACATTATGACTCCGTTCTGGAGAAGTTTCTTCAAAACAATTTTGATCGATTCACCCAAAGGGGTGTATGTGCGTTTTTGAAATTTTCATGGTTAATGTAGCTGCCTTTGATTAGGTTGAGCAAGATTGCTTTGAATAATATTGGAAGTTGGTGTTGGTGTAGTCATATGTGCATTTTGATTTTGTACTCCTTTGATGGTGAGTACATGACCTAATGCATTGATGGTTATTGCATTGACCACACCGTTATTGGTGATGTGTTTGTTCTTAACCCAGTATTTGGTTTTGTCATTGGAGCTACTTGGGTTATTATTTGTGGTGGTGTTGATGGTTTTTCCACCATACTTTAATTCGCCCTTGGCGATCAAGTATTTCTCAAGTTGAACAGCCTTTTCAACAAGCTCTACAAAGGTGGTGCAACAATGGACTTGTAAGCCATACCTTAGCGGTCCTAGGAGAGTCTGCACAAACATGGTGAATTTCTCCTTTTCAGGTATTTCTACAAAACATCTACTTACTAAGGTTCTCCATCTTTGAAAAAATGGGATAAAAGTCTCTCTTGCATCCTCTTGGGTAAGTCTGCATAAGGAGGCAATGTCAATATATGTGTCAATGTTATAGGCATAGTTTTCAAAAAACTTGTTTTCCAATTCATCCCATGTTTTTATTCCTTTAGGCAATAGTGAGAACCATTCCAGTGCATGACCTACGAGACTTCTAGAAAAAATTCTCATGAGATAGGTTTTCTCATATGCAATGTCCATGCAACTAGTAGTGAATTCTCTTATGTGTTCAATAGGGTTCATTTTTCCTTTGTATTTAGGAAAATGAGGTACCACATATCCATGAGGAAAGGGTGGAATATACAAGGTTGTGTCGAACGGATATGGAAACAAGTCATGTAATCTGTAATACTTTTTGTTGGATTGTTGCAAGATATCCACTTGTGTTTGAAGAGCAGAGAGTTGAAGTGTGAGTGCTTCCACAATTGGGTTGTTGGTAGCATCATACATGTTGGTGATAGGTATGGATTGAGTGCCCACCTATTGTGATGAGATGTGTTGATTTGGAATTGGTTGTCGGTGAGAAAAATGAGTGTTCTGATTGTCCGATTGTTGGAAATGAGTGTTTTGATGAGGAATGTGCTATTGTGTATGAACTTGAGAGCCGTAAGTGGAGATATGAGATCCTTCCATGTTGGATTGAATTTGGGGGCTTGTTGATTTTGAGCATGTTGATGCCCAAATGGAGTGAAATATTCGGTGCCATGATTGCCTTTCCCGAATAAGAAATTATGGCCATGAGGAATGTTGGTGTTTTGCCTCAAAGGAATGTTGGTATTAACCTGTGAGGAATTAGGTTGGGTGCCTGGAATGACAACTCTTTGTTTATTTCTCCCAGAAGGGTTTGATCAGTTGGTTGCCATAGCATTTGAAGAGCCTAATAATAGGTTTCTTGATGTACCCATGGAACTAGATGAAGTTCCAAATAGATTTGAGGTGGTTGCAACCATTGTTGATCCAAATGTTTGTGAAGGAAGAGTGGATGTTTGTTGGGGGATGGAATGTGATGTGGTGTTGGTATGAGTAGAGGATCCCCCAATAGATGTTGTGTTGACTATGGTGGATACATTGGTTGTGGTGGTAGCATGACCAAGGGAGGTAGTATTGATGGTGTTGATGATATTTTGTGAAGAAATTCCCATGGAAGGATTGCGTGATGGGGGATCGGGAGATGTTTCTCTAAGAGTGTTGAGATCAAATCCCTTTGGTAATTTAGCCCCTTGGTCAAGGAGCATAGCTAGGAATCAGGCAGAGTCATTTAAGACCACTTCTGGGTGTTGGGCAACAGCTAGTATGTCTTCTTCAAAGACTTCCCCATTTGTGTCTCTGCGGATAAATTGTTCAAAATGATTTTGTGGAGAGGGTGCGATGTTCATCTCACTGAAAGGATTGATACTAGAATTTCCCATGTCATTAGAAATATTTTTCATGTCATTAGGGAAGGAATTCATGTCATTTGTGAAATCAATAAATTTTTTGTCTTTTCCAAAAGAAGCCATGATTCTTTTCTTTCTTTGTAATATAGTTTCGACCATAAAAGTTTTGCTCAACTTTGGGATGATGGGGGAGATTTACCTAAATATGACACTATGTTTTTGGGTTTTTTGGAATTGAGGAATGTTATGAAATGTAAATGAGACCAACATGAGACTAAAGGTTTGTTAATGCAAATGGTATGACACTAAAATGAAGATACTAATGGGATGCAGGCTAAAATGGAACCTAAGATGCACTCATTATTGGTAAATATAAGGAGAGGAATACTTAACCATGCAAAATGTTGGCAATGATTCAGGTTTGGAAAACTGGTGGCCCATAAAAGGACTAAAGGAGGAAAAAGTGAAATTTCCACACTAGACTATTGAGTGGGAAATAATTCACAAAATATTTTACTAAAGGAAAAAGGGTGATTGGGTCCAATGATAACCTACTTTTGAATGCAAAGTTTGACAATACATGGTAAGGAATCTACTCCTAGAATTTGCAAAATGAGTTGTCCAAGGAGATGGTAGAGTTAATAATGCAACTAGTCAAATCAAAATGGAAACCTATGGTGATCCTAAGGATGCCATCTATGATGTCATGATGAGGGAAGTTGAGAAAATCAATGTCTGGTTTGACAGAAACAAAAAATAAGGACTTGATGAAATCTGGAAAAAAACTGGTTTGGACTTCGATTGACAGTGGGAAGATGTTTATGAAAGATAGAAAATGTGTCGAAGCAAATGTGGCATGACAAAGCACATGCGGCTCAGAACGGCGAATGCGGTGTTGAAACTAGCAAATGCAGCTCAAAATGGAAAATGCGGCTTGATGTCAATCAAATGCAGCTTGACAGGGTGATTGTGGTGTATGAGAAAGAAGATACAATGAAAAATGGTGATTGTGAGAGCTTATGAAAGCTAGCAAATGCATCTCATCAAATTTGGCATGTAATAGCACATGTGGCTGAGAATGGTGAATGCGGTGTTGAAACTGGAAAATGCGGCTCAGAATGGAAAATGCAGCTCAAAAAGTGACAAATGCATTTTGACAGAGCGAGTGCATTATAAGAAGTAATTTTGGAAAAAGTTTCAGCAGATTTACCAGTTTGTCTCATGTTTTAGCAGGTTTGATGTTTAGCTGTTGAAGTTTTCTGAAAACGAGTTGGCAAACACATGGTGTTGTAAAAAAAAAGAAAATCAACCACATTGAAGACATTGACAAAATTCTAGGGTTGCATGGACAATATTCTTATGGATCCCATGAACCACATATCCTTATCGAATGAATTCAAAATCTTGGCCCCACGAGCTCCCCCTTACAGTGCACTCACTTCTCAAGGAAACCAAGCTTCCAACCTCCATGAAACTAGCATGGCAGATTGATCATTTCTACTAATAACTGCACAGGTGCAGGTGCCTTGGCAACGACCATTGCTGCAACAAACAATACAAGGTTTTTGGTTTTCTAAAACAAAGGATTTATTTCGGGCACCCATTCAGAAGGCCACATGAGAGGCATTATCATCCCAGTCTGTAAAGGTTACGCTCTACAGGTTTTGACGCACCACAAGGGTACTAGGGAATCAATTGCTGGTCCACAGGAAGTTCTGTAATGCTAAGCTTTCCTGAACATTGAAATTTATATCTGGTTGGGCGTCGCTTGGCTTTAGCGTGTTCCCAGTTTTAGTCACTTTGGGGTGAGTACTTTTTTCCCACCAAAGCAGGCCCAATTTCTAAAGTTAACAAAAGAGAGCCAAAAGATTCATAGTTAAATCGATCTTTGTTTAAAAACAAAGAGAGAGCATATGAATATCTCAACTCACACTCGCATGGTCTTCATTTTAAGCCCAAAATGAAATGTGTTGACAAACATAAAAAACATGGGGTTCATTTTAACCGTTTGTAGTATTTGTCAAAACACGGGGTTCATTTTAACCGTTTGTAGTATTGTCTAATCTACTAATTAATTTTAATCCCATGAAAAGAAAATGTATTTTTCTTGTTATCCTTATGCAAATGCGTGTTTGTTCATAACAAATGAGTGAAAAAAATTGCATGATTGTTGGAAAAAACACTAAAAGACTAACAATGAAATTTAACTAACTCCAGCTAGACACACGCTACAACAAACAAATTAGTATCCTGGAAAATTTCTAATCTAGAAGAGAAAAAAGAAGAAAAATTGCCAAAAAAAAAAAACTGGAAAAATAATTTACCAGTCAATTGCGTTATGACAAAGCATATGCAACTCGATCTAGCATTTGCGATTCAGAGGCTAGAAAATGTGTTGCAACAGGTCAGTTGAATTGCTTAGGTAGTCAAATGCGGTGCAACAGAGTGAATGCATCATAGGTGAAGTCAGATGTGGTGCAACAGATCGTTTGCATCACATGGTTTGTCAATGGTGGTGATCCATACCTGTACCTACAAAAATAAAACTAGAAGTCGTACGAAAATCTGCAAAAATGTGTTAATGAGGATGTCGGGTTCAACAATGTAATGAGGATTTTCTGCAAAATAGATTTGTTAGTTACATACACATACATATATTATTAAAATCCACAAATCAATAGAATGCGTAGGAGAAAACAAGAAATGAAGACATGAAGCAATCTCACCCAATCCTTCCTCCTCCATGGTTGAATTCCATTGCACCTTCTTAGCTTGCTGTGATGAAGAGTGTTCCCTAAGATCTTGATGAACAAACTTCTATGATGTGGATTAGTCCTAAACAAAGCTTCGAAGGATTTCCTAAGTACTATTTGCAAAATAAATTTAATTCTAGAATGCAAGAAGAAAGATAAGAGATTAAGAGATTTCTCCAAATTTGTAAGATTCTTGAAAACAAGGACAAAATTGATATTTTATAGAAAACGCAATTTTGGATGGATGGATGAGATTGAAGATTAAGAGAATGCCATAGAATCAATGGTCAAGATTCAAAATTACAACTCTCAATTAGGGTTAGGGTAAAATTCTCAAATGAGTGGACAAGATTTAATTTAAGAAATTAAAGCAAGGATGGAGAATAAATGTGACATTGAGATGAAATTAGTAAAAATCAAAAGATAAGAAGATGAGATTTTAGAAAATCAATAATTTTAGCAATTACTTGATTTGTAGAAGAATAATTCCATTTTGAATTAAAATTAATTCAAAATATGGATTTTGTGAAATAGTAAGTAATTGATTTAAAATTAATTACTAAAAGAAGAAGGAGTTAACCATGTGAGACATTTTTAAATAAATTGTTTTATTTAAAAAGAGGGAAATGTCACATAAAGCAATTAAATAACTAGGAATAATTATTTAATTTAGAAGCGGTAATTAATTAATTAAAATAAATCTATTTAATTAAAAGATAATTTGGGAATTAGTGACATTAAATAAATTACAATATATTTATTTAATAATCAAGAGGACATTAATGATAAAGATTAATTAATTAAATTGAGAACTTTATTTAATTATGAGAAGCCTTTGATAATTAGTGACGCATTAAATAAATAGAAAAGATTTATTTATTTAATAATCATGAAGAATAGAAAATCATGAATTAATTAAATAATTATGAATTATTTAATTAATAGTTGAAGGTGGGTTAGAAACATAATTAAAAATTCATAATTATGCTAGGACGAAAAGTGGTAAAATAGTGCTTGCAAGCCTTGGTCATTTTTATGTGTCTACAGAAGCCTGATCTAAATTTTCTCCACCCCTTTCACATCACTCCTTATGTGATCTTTCGCACTTGTGTTTATTATGTCATGGAATCTTGATCCTAGGTGCTTGATCATCCCTCTTGATCATAGTCATCTCACCTTAATAAAATGAGTACATTAAATCCCGCTCGACACTCATGATTCAACTACTTTAGTGTGAGTTTGAAGAAAGTTCATATTCTCACTAAAGTGGGGGCTAAATGTGTCACAAAAAAGTGTATACCTTGGTACTTTTTCACTCATTTTGGCTTTTTCCACTGGGTTTTAGCCTTGATCGCCTTAATTTAGCCTTGTAAGCTTGCACTTCAACACTAATCTAGCAATGTTTTACTAAGGTGTTGTGAAGTGTTGTAACAAATTTCCTCAATTTTCTAAGACCCTTTCAACATAATTCACCTAAAAAATACATTCTTGCACCTTCCTAAGCTTTAAGACAGAGTGTTGTAAAGTGTTGTAGTACATTTTCACACTTATCTAGGCTTATCACCCCTAAATCAACACTTTTTATATGCTAATTTTTCCTTTTTATGCATCATTAGTCCCCACCTAAGTGTGTTTTGGGATGAAAACCTGATTAACCTTATAAAACATAAATTAATTCTCGACTATCATCAAAAATTTCTAGATAGGATGACGGAAGCCCTAGTTCCAGCTTGGAGACATTTCTTAGCCCATTTTTAGTAGAGTCTGAACCAGACACCTGTTGCAAACCAGAGTGCAGACCGAGAGTTCCAACCTCCTCTTTTAGATTCTTAAAAACCCAGAAGAGGACTAGGTTGCCCATAATGGCGACCTAGTCCCCCTGAGCTTGTTTTTTGGGGATTTTCATATTTTTGGGCACTCATTTCACATAAACCTATTCTGACAAGTTTTCTAGGGAAGAGGACTAGGTCGCCAAACTTGGTAGGAAGGTCCTTCTACTGATTTCAGGCATTTTCTAGAAGATTTTGGGTTCAGTCATCTGCTACTTCCAATACCCAGGTGCACAAGTTATGTTACTTCCCGTTTCCTTTCTATTTATACACATTTAGGTCATTTTAGCATAGGTCATTTACTTTACATTGTTATGTTTACATTCTTTAGTTAGATTTAGTTTCATTTCATTCACAACAACTAGCCACACCTTTGCATACACATTCACAACCTTAATCAAATCCCCAATCCATTCCTTCCTTTGAATGCAATCACCCAAAACATATCAACAAAGAGGAAAAAGTGGCATTTCTACACTAAGTGCTTCTAGGGTGAAAAACCCTAGGAGCCTATTTGGGGAATCCTCTTTCCCTTGTTTGTATATCTTTTTTGTGGTACATTTTGGTGAACCTGACATCTTCATCCCTTCCACCCAAAAACCATACAACCCATACAAAATTATCAAAATCCTACATTTTCATTTTAGGTCTGCATCATACAACCCAAAAACCACCCAAATCCATCCAAAACTCCTGAAAAATTCTCAAAAAAATCACCAGGAGGACTAGGTCACTATTCTAGGTGACCTAATCGCTTTAAACCTCTAAAACAACCTTTTACAGAGTTGAAAACTCTATTTTTTAGGCTTCTATTTTATCCCTTTATCTATCGATATTAGTGGGTTGTCTTTATGTTCCATGAATTTTACTAAATCTATCTTAAATTGGTGCATTTCATGCATTGCTTAATTTGCATTTTGCATTCACCATATTTTATTTCAAGTATAATCAGTAAATTACATTGTTTAAAATCAGAAAGTTACATTTCATTCTATGTCTTTACATTACACTTTAAGTTTTCATAGCTTGTATTACATTCAACTTATTAGAAATAAGCCTTGTTTATATTCATGGCAATTAGACTTTTGCAATATTTGTTTTCTACATTAGTTCCTAAATCATTTCAATCAGATTCTGTAGAAAATTAAAACAAAAAATTAACATGACATGCACCCACTCACACCCTTCTTAAGCCCTTTAGTAGAGATGACTTGGACATGTTAGATGAAGGCCTTGATGACTTAATCTCTCCTTGCTCATCCACTAAAATTTTTCCACAACAGGATGCAAACATCGATAGTCGTGATAATCATAATCGTTCTTCTCTTGATTTCTCTCCCATTGGTGATGAAGATATCTTGTGGAAAGGAGACACAATAATTGATTATCATGATGGTATTTCTTGTCTTCCTCTTCCTCCTCCCTCTTGTGAAGACCTTATGACACACGAAGCTAAAATCATGGTTACTACCTTATCTAGTCTTCCATCCTCTCCCAACACGTCCCCTATTTGTGATAATTCTTTAATAACTAAGTTTAGGTTAGTATCAAGCACCCCAAGGATTGAGAGTTATAGCATTATTTCTCTCCTTCCTAATATACTTCACATTTGGAAGGGTCTATTTGAGAAAAATAGTTCCATCATTGGTAACCATCTAATTCCTATTTATCCCTCTCTTAATGCTTGTCCTATGAGCGATGGAGCTACTTGACCAACTCTAATCATGTCATGTGATAAACCTATTGTTTGTCACTTTACAAATAGCTCTCCTCTTAGGATTGATACTATGGCACTAGAGAATGACACCTTAGCATAAAATAATGCAACCACCAACAATCAACTTTCCCCCTCTCCTAATATCTCTCCTATTCATGAAGAAGATATTATGATGGAACAAGACACTTCAACCATAGATTATTCCCTTATTTGTGATGAAGTCAATATTGTAGAACCAAAAAATGAATGTCCTAAACAGCTTGTTTGTAGTTCTCCTACACACTCTCGTATTCGGAAAGGCATCATGGTGGAAGAAAACAACAACATGGTTGACTCTTTTCACGCCCTAGTAATGTGTCTTCCTTGGGTCATGGTAAGAAGATGATCCTTAATTCCCCTTTCCTAGAGACACATCAACCCAAGCCCACCAAGGTTATGCATATGCAAGTGTCCATTAGATCCTCATCTCCTATTGGACCTCCTAAGAATCCTCTAACCCTCCATCCACCTAAGCACAACATTTCACATCAACCAAGTTATAATGACATTTATCACCTATATGACAATGTGTATCCTATCAGGTCCACCTCTGTCGAAACCTTGTTCCCTTACCCACATAAATAACATTAGTTGTTTCTCCTTGCCATGTAATAGTTGTAGTATCATAGCATACTCACTATTGCATGTTTTGCATCCTTTGTGAGGAGCAACATACCATCATCCATACAAGGCTCACCTTTTGCCTGCACTAAGTGGGGGAGAATGGGTTGAGTAACCTTTCCCCTTGTATGTCACTTCTCGTTGCCTCTTTTGACTAGGTGTTAACCTCTCATGAACATACAAGAGAAATATTATGATGTGGATGACATGTCTTAAGTTGGCTCGCATGTGACATACTTCCCCCTTCCTACCTTCTTCTACTTTAAAGAAATTACTCACAGTGTGATGTGTACCAATTCCTTTAAAGTGGGGGCATACACTGGCACTATTTCCTTTTGAATTGTTCTTTTCCTTGGTTCTTAGTGCATCCTTATCACTTCATGTGATGATTCTCTCACTTGGTCTATGACATTGTGTGTAATTTCCTTCATCAAAGTGACTTATCTTAGCATATTACATTCCTCTTAGTGGCCTGATGTGACGCACTGCATCCCTTAAGTTTTGAATTTTCAATTCTTTGATCAGTCCTCTCTTGGAGACATTAGACACAATGTTCCCTAACTAAAATACCTCATATGAACTAAACAAGACTCCTTCAAACACTTGCATTTTTCACTTTTGTATTTCAAATGTTGCCCTTTTTGCATTTTGTGCATACATAGCCACCTTGCATAACATAACTTGCATTATTGTAGTTTTAGCTTGCACTTGTTCATGGTTTCTAAGCATCTAATGCTTTTCTTGTCTCATGAACCGCACCCCTTTCCTTGTGGCACCTTATTAAAGTTGTTAGTCAATACAACTTTGGTATGGATGAGCGGGAAGCCCAACTAGCAGCACGACTTTCCCCATAGCCACCTTTGAGTGTGTGAGCGCATACCAACTATGTGTATGTGTCTCTCACCACCTTTTGGCATTCTCACCTGGTGAACAACCAAAAATCTTGTCGGTCTAGAGTGAGTACATCTTTCCTTTCAGATAAATAGCCTAGAACTTATCCATAACTAGATGGACAAATGGTCTAAGCTTGATCTAACTTTTCTCCACCTCTTTCACATCACTCCTTGTGTGATCTTTCACACTTGTGTTTATTTTTTCATGGGATCTTGATGCTGAGGGCTTGATCATCCCTCTTGATCATAGTCATCTCACCTTACTAGCATGAGTACATTAGATCCCGCTCGGCACACATTATTCAACTACTTTAGTGTGAGTTTGAAGAATGTTCATACTCTCACTAAAGTGGGGGATAAATGTGTCACCAAAAAGTGTGTACCTTGGCACTTTTTCACTCATTTTGGCCTTTTTCCATTTGGTTTTAGCCTTGATCACCTTAATTTAGCCTTGTAAGCTTGCACTTCAACACTAATCTAACGATGTTTTACTAAAGTGTTGTGAAGTGTTATAACACAATTCCTCACTTTTCTAAGACCCCTTCAACATAATTCACATAAACAATACATTCTTGCACCTTCCTAAGCCTTAAGACAAAGTGTTGTAAAGTGTTGTGTTGCATTTTCACACTTATCTAGGCTTATCACCCCTAAATCAACCCTTTTTATATGCTAATTTGTCCTTCTAATCCATCATTAGTCTGAACCTAAGTGTGTTTCGAGAGGAAAACCTGATTAAGCTTATAAAACATAACTTAATTCTCGACTATCATCAAAATTTTCCTAGGAGGACTAGGTTGCCACTTTGGGCGACCTAGTCCCTTTAAGCATAAAATTCAAATTTTAAATCAGATTCAACGAGAATCTTGCCTCTTGAACCCTAAGGTCAGCCTATTAGGTTATATTTCAGGAAAATTAGGGTTTCACATGTATAAATAAGGGTTTCTACCTCCATTTTGCTTCTCTCCAAGCTCATTTTTATTCACTTGGTTCATTTTTACTCTCCTAGCTCACTTTCACTCTCTTTCTCTCAAACATCCAAGCAACCAAGACTTCACAAGCAAGCTTACAAGCATTAGGGTTATTAGATTATCTCCATTGCAGCTCCTCTTTCATGTTGTAAACATCTTCATCAAAGGTTTGGTAGGTGTTCTCTCAAGTTCATCGTTCCATCTTGCTTTCCTTTCATTTCATTTCATTTGGGTTTAATCAGCTATAAGGGGGTTTGACTTAGGAAAACCCCTATTTCCTAACCCCATAAATCTCTTGGTCCTTCCATGTGTTTTCAAGTATTTATATATAGGTTTGAGGTGCTTGGAAGGTGCTCTCAACTCATCAAAGGAATCCAAGTCAACAAATCCCTAGTTCTATCTTGGAGACCTCTCTCTGCCCATTTTTAGCAGATTCTGAACCAGATACCTGTTGGGAACTAGAGTGCAGACCGAGAGTTCCAACCTCCTTTTTCAGGTTTTCAAAAACCCAGAAGAGTAGGTTTCCCATAATGGCAACCTAGTCCCTCTGAGCTTTTTTTTCAGGGATTTTCATATTTTTGGGCACCCATTTCATAGAAACCTGTTCCGACAAGTTTTCTAGGGAAGAGGACTAGGTCACAAAACTTGGAAGGAATGTCCTTCTATTGATTTTAGGAATTTTCTAGAATATTTTGGGGGCATTCATCTACTGCTTCTAATACCCAGGTGCAAAAGTTTGTTATGTCCTATTTCCTTTTTATTTATACACATTTAGGTCATTCTAGCATAGGCCATTTACTTTACATTGTTATGTTTACATTCTTTAGTTAAATTTAGTTTCATTTCATTCATAGCACTCAGCCACATCTTTGCACACACATTCACAACCCTACTCAAACCCCCAATTGATTCTTTCCTTTGAATGCAATCACCCAAAACATATTAGCAAAGAGGAAAAAGTGGCATTCCTACACTAAGTGCTTCTAGGGTGAAAAACCCTAGGAGCCTATTTGAGGAATCCTCTTTCCCTTGTTTGTATATCTTTTTGGTGGTACAGAAAGTAAATTATGCTTCATAAAAAGGATACTCATATTGATATTGTAATTCATTTGTGAATAGGAGAATGAAGCCCCCACTATAGTTATCTATAAAACCACAATGTTAGGAACCACATCCTACAAAATTGATTCGTTAGCTATTTAAAATCATCTTAAAACATGTCAAACTTCTACAGAGAATCAAATTTGAGGGTAGATGTATGCCTCCTTGATTCCGCTTGCTTTATGGAAGCGGAATTAGGGTAGAAATCCAACCTCATAAAATTTCTATAGTTTTGTTTATGGAAATGCTTATGATAGGGTTATGAGATCTCAACACCATCTATCAATAAACACTGGATGAGATAAAAAATGGAACTACGAATCCAATGTAACAAATGAGTGCATTGAAAATGGAGTTCTCTAGCACCCATTATAGTGATTTGAGTGAAATGTACTATTAAGAAACTTTACTATATGTTAGTGAAAAATCACATTTTGACTATCATTTTAACATTTACCATTTAGAGATTACCTTTTTACAGATGAGTGAATATGTTGAGTTGATGACCCTATGGGCTCCCGAGATTAGAGGTTCTACAAGATAATGACATCCCACTAGAGGTGAGTTCATTGTTCCTCCTCCCTATGATTTTCCTTTATATTTTACACCATTTATGCCTTTCTTTAAACATCATGAGGACTCCATCCCAAAAAGGTGACCCTGTACTATTTTGGCGAACCTATCTAGAAATGGCAACCTTGTCCTAGACCCCTCGTCTAGAAATTGTGACCCTATCCCATTTTGGGCAGAATGTCCAAGGGCAGTTTTTCTTTGATTGTTAATTATTTGGTTGATTTTTTTTTTATGTTAATGACCACATATGTTCTCTTTCCTCTATGAACAGGTTACCTGGCTTAATAAAAAGGAGGAGAAGACACTTCGCGCCACTAGATTATTTTGGATATAACTCATTCCACCCATGAGGTATCATGATGCGATGTTGATGTTGTTGGTAGAGAGATGGGACCTAGATACTTTCACCTTTTATCTTCAAATAGGGGAGATGACAATGAAATTGGAAGATGTACATCAAATTATTAGGATACCCATTTAGGGTGAGATCATCCACTTAGAGGAGGATCACACATATTGACATATTATGTGTGATACATAGTATTGTACCGGTCACCCTATTTCTCCTAAGGATATTGGGGCTCGCATCAAGCTCCAATGGCTTCCATATGCTTGCTCTCCATTGCTTTCATAGATTATGTGTGTGATCTTTGTGCTACCACTTGTACCTAATGGATGAGGCACACACCTCAAGGGAGGCCTTGTTCACACCATTCATGATATAGAGTAGCATCGAATTGTATATGTATGGGGTCACAATATGCTCGCTCATCTGTATTATTATCTTGGTCGCTTTGTTTATCGGGAGCTTCATAGTATAGTGCATTGTACACTTCTTTAGGTGTGGGTCTTCGAGAACTTCACATACACTAGAGCAATGGGTTTTCCTACCATAGTGGCCCTTGGTTATCTAAGAGCATATAACTATACACTGAGACGAGCTTGGAAGTGTGGATATCTTTTACATTGGAGAGTCTAGTTTGATCACTTAGAGGAGGATGATATAGTATGGATACCATACAGGACTATACCATAGTGGGTGGATTATACATGATAGCTGATTAGGATGCAACGAGATAGATTATTGGTTGGAAGACATGACTATATTATTATGCCATTTTATTATGATCACATCATGTGTCATTTTTTTTAGGTTCAAGTAGCACCTAGTCCATGACAAGTACATACTTGAGAGTTGCATGAAGTGGTGCCAAGCTAGGTGAAATTCATCATCCTACCATCAATGACATCAATTTTAGTGACTCAAATGATGAGGACCATGATGCACATCTAACATCTGATTTGGATGATTTGGGAAATACTATAGGTTATGAGAGATGGTGGATGAGATCACAACCTCCACACATCTTCCCCGATGATCATCTTGTAGGTGATGTTGGACCTCTTCTAGGTCACAAAGATGAGAGATAGGATGTGGTCGTGGATGGTGATACTATAGATGATGATAACATGATAGAGGATACAAAGGAGGATAAATAACCAATGAGAGAGGATCTAATAGAGGCCATGGATACCCTCGAGGAGAGACCAATATCTCATCCTCACATTACCCGAGCACAGACAGTGATTGGATCGGGCACATCATCTCATGAGCACAGATAGTGAAGCCATGTTGCACCTACCACCCTTCCTACTCATGTGAGGAATCTTGATAGGGAATTTATTGTATCCTATTGAGATCCAAACTGGCAAACTGGTGATCCAAGTGATATGTGATTTATCTCTTTTAATTTTTTAAATATGCATTAATATTGTTCTAACTTATGTTATGTTTTCTTTCCTGCAACGGGGACACAAGAGTGGCTAAACTTCTTCAATCAAGTCACTAAATATATGACACCACTTATGTCCCCACATCAGCGATACAAGCAGAGCATAGGCAACCACCCAATGCAAGGTGCCATGCTGACCTATTTGAGCCCTTAGCGAGATGGAGGATAACTAGGGAAAACTTTAGTGGTGAATATTTTCTAATTGGTGAATTTCAGATATCAACCAAGTCAAAATTGGTGAATTAATCACATCCAAAAGGGTGGCCAAATCACCCATATTTTATGAATTATCAGTCCAATGTGTGTCCATTCGCCATTAATTTATTTTATGAGACATATTTAAGTAACAAATTCGCCATAACAAACTACTGATTTCAAGACCCATTTCACCAATTAAAATTTACAAATAGTTACTTGTGAAGACCCATTTTGCCAATTAAGATTTACAAATACTTTCTTATGAGGGCCTATTTCACCAATACCATTAAAAAATAATTACATTTGAGGACACATTTCACCAGTTGTCATCACACCTCCATTCTAATCATAGGGCCATAACCACCTTTAAAATTACGATGTATCGTTGTATAGTCAGATGAGATTCGACCAATTTTTAATATGCCATTTAAAAATATCGCAAAATTTGCCAAATATGGATTGATATAAATACAATCGAAATTGCAATTTATTCTTACACATTTTTATCAACTCTTGATTTGGAAATTGAACTTGGAACCTTGAAGTTGATTGTAGGAAAGTTACAAACTTACAACACATGCATTCTTGCATTAATCAATAGCAAGCCAGTGAAAATCTAAACTTAAAGGTGAGTGGTCATTTCTTCATATTGTTGTAAGATTTTTTTATCTCTTTTTCGTTCTTGCTTCAATCTTAAAGATGATATTTAGTAGCTAGGGGATGGGATCTATTAGTATTATGAATTATCTATATTGTCTATCCTTCTTAAACAAGAAGACATTTTTTACTAGCTTTTATTCAAAGTGAGATCAATATGTGAAGCATCAAGCGCAACAAGGGTAAGACTCCTCAGGGTGGTGAAGGGACTGGGAGGCCATCAAAACTCCCAAAACATAGAGGTACCATTGTTGGCAAGAGACACTGTGAATATCATTTGGTGTTGTCATTGATGGAAACCCCAGTTGGTGACTAGATCCGTACATCATCAATTTATCCTACTGGCAGTCAGATTGCAAACAGTTAAGGAAGAACAAAGCATCCGACAGCTTTGGGTTCATCGATTCACATACAGATTTTCAGTTAATATTTTGTGTTGTGTATCTAAGTGAATGTTGATCGATGTATTCCTAGTGTTATCCGTAAATCTCAATATCTTGTATTGATTTGTGTGGAGGTTAGAAGATTTGGTTGGATAATTCTTCATTTTATCAGTACTGGAGCCGACTTCGTGAATGCATTAGATTGCGGATGTATGGGAAGTAATTAGTTAAGTATTTTTGTGTTCGTGCATCTTTGTTTGGTTCCTAGCTATATTTTGGCTGACCATTGTGGATGCACATTATACTTTACTCATGATTTGAGCTAGTAGATGTAAATATTATTTTGTTCTATTGAAGCCAACATATTGTAATTGAATTCCAATTTGCGGATATATATAAGAGATCGTCCATATCATTTTGCAAGAAGTATGTAGTGTGTGTTGATGTGAATTGCCAATAAGAGTAGAGCAGAAGAATGATAATGCATAGATTCACTTGTGCTTGAAGGATTTGTGTTGCGAGTGTGAGCAGAATAGAGAAGTGCATAATCGCTCTATAGGATAGAAGATTGAATGTTGTTCCTAACTGGAATTGTAATCAAGCATATGTAGATGCTATTTTTCTCAGTTCAAACTCTCAGATGGTTTTAACCTGATTCTCTTTGTAAGGCAGTGAGCCTACCCTTTGAGCAGTGAGCTCTAGGCAGTTCGCTTGAATGCAGGTGCATTTCCCAAATTGTAAACTTTATTTGAGTATACTCAGATCATATTATGGATTGGCCATCCACCATGGTTTTTCCTCTAATAGGGTTTCCACATAAAAATTCTTGTGTTATGGTGTTGTGATTGATTTCTTCTTGTTCATGCATTTTGGTTGAATGTTAATTTTTTCACAACACTAACTCACCCCCCCTCTCAGTGTAGCTTGTTTCCAACAGCCATATAGTCTTATTTTGGAATTGGCAATGCTTCTGATCCATCAGATCAAGATGTAGCTACATCATCAACTCTTCCACAAAATATTAATGAAGAAGGCATTCACAATACCTCACCACCACTGGAAGGTCAAGGTGAGATTGTCATTGAGTTAAATGAGTCAAATGAGGATGAAAATACCACAAAAGATGTTCCAAGGGATACCCTAGTTACCCAAAATGAGATAATTGACTAGGATCACGATGATGTTGGTAGAAAGAAAAGAAAAGGAAAAATCAAAAGTGGGGCGCGAGTTGGAAATGACAAGGAATTTTTAGCTTGATTGGTTGTCAAAATTGTTGCAAGAGCATGTTAACTTAGAGGTCTGATTGGCCCAAAGATAGAAATTATGTCAAGTGCATTGAAAGAAGCAAAAGATGCTAAAGCAATGAGTAATCTGGAAAACATGGAGTCTGCAGAGACAAAATCCTATTTTTTTGGTGGACATCTAACAATCTTGGAGAGTCTCAAGAGAGTTTGGGACACGAATTTGGCTCTATTGAAGAAATATTTTTCAGACATTTTGAAGTTTATGAAGCCTATTTTGTACATAAGCAACTTATTCATAATAGTTTTGTTAAATTTTTGGCATGCATATTTGTGCCTTTGCCATTTATTTCAAAGGGGGGGGAGAAGAGTGAAAAATGCATAATCATCTCAAGGAAAGAATTGTATTTTGGAGAAGAGTTTGGTTTTTGAAATTTTGGGCAGTGTAGTTAATGTTGGTACTGATCCGACACTTAGCCATTTTTCACTAAGTGTTGGCATCAATGCCAAAGAGGGATATTTTTGGCAAGAGACACTATGAATATCATTTGGTTTTTTCATTGATGGCAACCCCAGTTGATGAATAGATCTGTGCATCATCAATTTATCCTACCAACAACCAAATTGCAAACAGTTAAGGACAAACAGAGTATCCAACAGCTTTGGGTTCATCAATTCACATACAGATTTTTAGTTAATATTTTGTGTTGTGTATCTCATTGAAGGTTGATCGATGTATTCCTAGTGTTATGCATAAATCTCAGTGCCTCGTATTGATTCGTGTGGAAGTTAGAAGATCTAGTTGGCTAATTCTTCGTGTTATCAGTACTAGAGCCAATTTTGCGAATGCATCAGATTGCGGATGTATGGGAAGTAATTAGTTAATTATTTTTGTGTTCATGCATATTTTTTTATGTCCTAGCTATGTTTTGGTTGACCATTGTGGATGTGCATTATACTTTACTCATGATTTGAGCTAACAGATGTAAATATTCTTTTGTTCTATTGAAGCCAACATATAGTAATTGAATTCCAAGTTGCGGATATATATAAGAGATCATCTATATCATTTTGGAAGAAGTATGTAGTGTGTGTTGATGCGAATTGAAAATAAGAGAAGAGTAGAAGAGCGATAATGCACAGTTTCACTTGTTCATGAAGGATTTGTGTTGTGAGTGTGAGAAGAATAGAGCAGAAGTGTAGAATCACTCTATAAGACAAAAGATTGAATGTTGTGCCTAACCGGAATTGTAATCAAGCATATGTAGATGTTATTTTTCTCAGTTCAAACTCTCAGATGGTTTTAATCTGATTCTCTTTGTAAGGTAGTGAACCTACCCTTTGAGCAGTGAGCTCTAGGGAGTGCACTTGAATGCAAGTGGATTCCCAATATTGTAAACTTTATTTGAGTATACTCAGATCATATTGTGGATTGGCCATCCACTATGGTTTATCCGCTAATAGGGTTTCCACATAAATATTCTTGTGTTATGGTTTTGTGATTGTTTTCTTCTTGTTCATGCATTTTCATTGAATGTTATTTTTTTCACAACAGTGATTCACCCCCTCGTGTAGCTTGTTTCCAACAATTGGTATCAGAGCTAGTTCCTCAGAAGAAGAAGTCTAACAACTTGGGGAGTTATTGGAAAGTGTTTCAATGGATTCAAGATTCTTCAACAATAGATTTTGGTGGCCCTAGATGATCTTGATCAGTCAAAGGCTAAAGCTCAAAAATTACAAGCAAACCTCATGGATGCTAAGAAATTCATTGAGTCTTTGAAAGACACAATCAATAAGTCTAGAGAGAAGAGAAAGGAACTTTTTGATTAGATTAAGCAGAATGATATTAAGAGCATTGAAGAAGAAGAACTCAGTCAAGCCCTAAAAGAAAAGATAGGAGAATGTGAAAAGATTTCTAGAGATTATACAGTCCTAAAGCATGAAATGGAATCTATCGTGATGAAGATGACCAAGGAGATTGAAGACAAAAAGAAGAATGAAGAGAACCTAGCACAGTCCCTAAAAGAAAATTATGAAGTATACAGTTGATTGGATGATGAACTGGAACAATCTAAAAACAATGAGGAAGTACTTGAGAAGTAGATTGATGATCTCAGAGATGAAATTGCTACTGAAAATGAGTACAAGGAGAAGTTCAAAGTTAACTTAAACAAGCTTGATGAACTAATTAGTAGTTAGAGGAAAAATGGTGACAAGCTAGGTCTTGGATATGAAGAACGAGAAAGTTCCAAATTAGGTCAAAGGAGATTCAGACAAGGAAACCAAATGAACAAGTTTGGAAGGTATCCGGTAAGGCAACCTAATGCTCAGAGATTTAATCAAGACTATTTCAGTTGAAATAAATTTGGACACATGGATTCTCAGTGTAGAAGTATGATGAAATCAAGTGGTCCATCATTCTCAAGTCAATGCTTCAATTGTCATGAGTTTGGTCATAAGTCAAATGAATGTAGAAATGTGATGAACAAATTTCATATGAATGTCAAATGTTATACATGCAATAGATTTGGACATATTGCTAACTAATGCAGATCAAAAGGAAATCACTGGAACAACTGGTCTAGATAGAAAAATGTTGTGTGCTATAACTACAACAAATTTGGTCACATCGCTATACGCTATTGGAACAGAAGAGGTCTAGTAAATCAAAGAAGGAACATGCAGAAGGATGGTAAAGGAAAAGGAAAAGTCACTACAGATGTGTTCAAGCAAAAAATGCAAAATAAATGGGTGAAGAAGAGTCCCTCTAATGAAGACAATGCAACAACACTAGAACCTACTTCTGGTAGTTCATCCAGGAATTAGTTTCAGGCCTTTGGCCTAGGGGGAGTTGTCAAGAAAATATTTTAAATCCCCTGCCTGTAACAGACACCAGAATTTGGATAAGTTCAGTATGTACATAGATGTTCTATAGATGTTCTATAGATGTTCTATAGATGTTGTTTAACCTATTGGAGAAAGTATTATGCAATGATGGAGGTCTGCAAAAGATTTGTCTATCACAGTGCATGAAAATAGTGTAACTAGATGAGTTAGGGTAAAAGCATGCATTGCATCTAAAAGGGTTAAGTAGGTGAGTGATAAAAAGTCATTTCTATCCTTCATTTGTCACATTGCATTTTGAAGAAAAGAATTTTGGACAGCTCTGAGGAAAATTAAGGCGAAATTCAAGTGTGAAAAAGCTTTCAGAAATCAAGCTATGATCCAATGGAAATTTATTAATCAAAAAAACTCTATGAACTTGTGAATTGATAATGGCTACTCTATTAGTAGTTGAAGTTAAGGACAAACCCCATCCAAAATTCAAATGGCATCCCTACAAGTCTCTTGAGACCGATCTATTAGGAGATTTTTCATCCATTTCGTATGACATATTACACATAGAGGATATTAGGTTTTATATTCATGTGAATATTGAAGAACTAGGAAGCTCAAAACTATTGAATTTGTATAATAATCACATCATAGGTGAAGATTTTCGTGTGAAGCCAAAATATAAAACCCTAGAAGAAAAGAAATTTACATAGATTGTCAAAATTCCCGTCTTTGGAGAGTCAGAATGGGTTCGTTATATTTTGAGTCGAGACCATGATGAATTCATGTGGTTAATCATACCATTCAAAATCACAAAGGAAGCTATCAATGTTATAAGAGGTCTGAATTCTTTTGGTGGATTATTGATTCTGAAACCAGTGAAGAATCAAACGGTCACTGCTGCTACAGGTTCTAGGTATGATAGAAGAGAAATGAAAATTGATGAAATTGTTGATGTAGATGTCAAATTTGCATCTATTGTTATGGGGTACAAGATTTATCTTTCTAGCTAAGACAACTTTATGTCCAGTACTACCATTTATGCTACCTATCAGATGGTGAAAGGAAATGTAGACTATGATCTTTATGAATTGCTGAGGAGTCAGCTAATGGAAAATCTTGTGAAGATCAAGAATGATAAGAAAAGTTCTTTCAAGTATGGTAACTTTATTTTATGCTTATTCTTTTATTTCATGGGTGAGGTTCTGGGATTCAGAAAGATTCATTGGCAAAAAGACATATCGATAGCTACTATTTTCAGAGACACTAAGACAAAGAATGCCACTATCTGGGGATACTTCAAAAGTTTTCAGACTATGATGCAAGCTAGAGAGAGGATTCCCACTTCCATTGTAGAGAAATACATGGATACAATTTGCTTCATGGTAGTTATTGATCAATGTATGATGGAAGTTGTTGATCCCCGAACAATCTGGATCATGCCGATGGGATATGAAGTGGGCGAGCACATTCTAGAAATGTATGCAAAACATTTGTTGAGCAAGCCTCTAGATCAATCTGAAGAGAGATTCGGTACCTATGCTGAAAAGGACATGCAAGTTATCAATGAGCTCAGGAAACCTATGTTAACCAAAAGAGTTAGAAAAGAGGTGGAAGTTTTAGCAGAAAGTATGGGGATATCGATAGAAAACTTCAAGGATGCTAGAAGGAAAAGAGAAGAAGCTCAAGAAGAAAAAGAGGCAATAAAAACTAAATCATCTAGTCTGGCAACACCATCTTCCTGAGCTAGATCAACTAGAAGCTCTGCATCCCATTCAGCCCTTGCAGCAAAATAAATCCCTGTAAAAACTGAATCTAAGGGATTCGGTAAATAAGGAAAGAGGAAGAAAGATAAGAGCAAAAGATTCTATCTAGCAATTTTTGATGATTAAGAAATAGAGTCTTGTTGTACCTATAACACACATGCCCCATTTTGAATGTGGACCCTCTCTCTTTTCACCTGTGTCGGGTTGATTTTTTTCTCTCCCTCACTTTTCATGCGTCAATTTTGAATTCTGTGTGGTTGAGGAGCTCTCTCAAAATAATCTTAATTCAATCACACCTTTCCCCTCCTCCGAAATTTGTTGTCATGATTTGCACCAAACGTCCTTTGGATGGTGTGGGTCCGCACCCGCAGGCCACCGCTTGCAGACTTCCCTTGCCTTTTCACCATTCCAAGCGATGGACGTCTGGCGTCCTCTCACTCTACGAGACCCGAACTCCTGGCTGCCCTTTTGGGTCTTCGTCGTTTTGAAGGACAGTGACTTGACCTCTGTCTGCATGTCAGACTTTGTCAGCCCCGATGTCGTCTAGAAATGACTAATCCACAAGCCCAATAGATGTCATACGAGCATTAATGGTTGTCATTAAATACGCTAAACCCTATATACTATGGGCGACCTGTCATTTTCAATAAATTCTTTTTGTAGAGGAGTCTGAGCACCATATGTAGCCACTGTCACACCCACACCTTGTGTCCACCACCCAGCTTACATTCCACGTAGTGTTTATCAATTTTCATTGCGGGATCATCCGGTAAGTTTCATGTTTCTTTTTCACCTCCTTTCCTTCATTCCAAATGACCATGCAATCAAATGAATGCTTCAATTAAAATGACAAATCTAATGAAGGGTCATCCTCCTTGAAAAACCCATCATTTAAAATTCCCTGAAAACCTTAACAATGATGATTTTACAACCCTCAGAACTCGTCAGCTCCACCTTTGTTCGGCATTCCTCTTCGTTGGCCCCAACTCCCTTCTCGAACCCCCTTTTCTCAAATTACGAACTGCTTCAAGGGCAACCACAAACGTCGGTGGGTCCACCTCTACGGGGCACCCCACCAACCTTGTCATCAGAGTCATCAAACTCCAATCATGCCAAATGTCTGTCTCCCTATGCAGACCCATCAGTGCGGGCTTTGGCATACTTTTCTCCTTTTGGAAACATCATTTCACATGGCTATCCCATAGCATCATTCCGCTTAGCAGAACCTGACTAGGTGATTAAATGATCACACAAAACAAGGCTCGACTTCCCATCTACTACCTCTCTCGGGCTCAATGGTGTGGGTGTCTATCCCCTGAATGTTGTTTTGAGACTATCATTTCCAACAGCCTTTCAAATCCATCCTTCCCTTGGTCAGATCCCGCATCCCCTATTTCTGATGAAATAATTATAAAACCTTCAACGGAAGCTACTAGTCCATCATCCTCCTCGAGCCCGACTGTGTGGGTGTTCATTGGCTCGTTGCAGTTCTGGATGGCTATCCAATATCACCTTTTTGACTTGTGGATGTCATGTGTACCTTTGCCAATTCAAAACTTGCAAAGTCCATAGTGAGGGGATTCTTGGTCATCATCTCTCTCAGGTCTATCAATCTGGACTTTCGTCTACTCCTTATTTTTTTACTTCGCCATTCCAAACGGTGAACCCTTGACGTCCACCCGACCGTCAAAACCCACTACCCCAAGTGTCATTCAAATTGTGCATTCAAAAGAACTAACTCTCGGGCTCCACGGGTGGAGTCTTGTAGATCATTGCATGTGACATTCCATGTTTCCTTTGCCATTTTCAACGGTTGACAAGCTACACCCTCCTACTCTACGGATCTCACCCCTCTGATCGTTGTCAGGCTAAGACAAACGAAAATAAGAATGGTCATGAATCTTCGTGGATCTGACACTGTGGAACACCATGTGAAGACCATCATGCCCACCTCGCCATTCCAAACAACCAACCCTATGCATCTTCCCACATCTCCTGACCCACATGTCCCAAACATCCTTCACCTCTACAGATCTTGCATTGTGGGGCTCCGTCCTGCCAATGTCATTCTAACGGTAGACACAAAAAGCTGCCAACCCAAGGAAGTCCACACCCCTGGGCCCACCTTGTGCAATTTCCCTCAAACAAAAGGGGAAAGTGACATTTAAGAGGACTTCATGAACTATTTGATCTAACACTTTTCTGCAAAGTATTGTTAGCATTCTTTGTATTTGATGGTTGTATCATTTACTCCCTCCTTTGATTGTAGGATATATGGAACTAGCTACTAGAACCTTGGGGGCGGCTGCAAAAAAAGACAAGGAAAAGAAAATTGCAAAGGCTCCTTGGGGCAAAGAGGAGAAGGATCAAATGAAGTATAAGTTCCAAGGGGTGCCCATTAACTCCAAAGTCCTCACTAAGTGGAGAGACATTACTAATACAAACTTGGGGCATATTGATCTCGATAAGTTTAAGCAAAGGGTGAGAGTAAATCCATAGATAGAGAATGCTAGGAAAATCAGAGCAAGTGGGTTGGCCAAGGCCGTATGATTCCCACCAGCCCTTATCACCCCTGAGCTTGTAATGGCTTGCAAAGATGCCTACCAAGCAAAAACTAGAACCATTGTGGATAAGGAAGGAAACATATTGGCTGATTTTTCCACCAAGTCTATTGGGCACACCTTCCACATCCCCACACTCAGTAAAATGGAGCAAACTACCATAGAATATGGAAAATAGATCTCGGATGAAGATCCCCTTAAGTTCAGGAAATCGATTAACCAACACTGGTTGAAAGATAAGAGGGGTAGTCCCAATAAGGTTCCCCAGGAATTATATCACAGCGACTTCTTCGAGGATTACCATGATTTGGTGACACTTCTGAATAGGGTCATGGGTCTTTTGACCACTACTTTCTCTTAGGAATGAATATGTTACTTCATCGAGGAAATTATCCGGTGAAAAACTTACTTCTACAGGGAGGGAATGATCAGTGAGTTCCTGCATGAGTAGTTCATGGCAGTAAAGAAGACCTTAAAATTCTATATGACATCTTACCTTATGTATTTTCTCGCCGACCATGTCCAGTACAGGGGCCTATTTGCTGCACCAAATCCAGATCTGCAAGGAGGGCTGAAAGTATATGAAAGGTACCCTTAGCTTCAATATAGAAATTTTAAGAGGGAATATTGCAGAGTCAATGACACTTTCATAGGCCGTGTAATCAAGTTGCTTGGAGGTGATCTGAGAGGCGAGTTTCACATAGTGCCAATGCCTTCGTTCATTGGTTCAAGTTCTTATTTATTCAGTTCTAAAAGTTCACTTACATCCAAACCAAGGGATTCTTAGACAAGCCGTACAAACTACACCGGTATCCCAATGACCGGATCATATTGCTTGAAGTCTCCAGGAAGCTACAAAGATCACATTCCCTTTTAAGTGATAAGCATAAAGCAAGAGTTCCCTATCCTCTTGTCTTTGGGAAAGGATAGTATGAACTTCATACTTCCCAATGCGTAGAGAACTTTGGTAAAGAGTTCAGTGAGTACAATCTAAAGTTTTACAATTCTCACCCATAGATGGACCCATATGGAAAGATAAGGAAGATGGTGGGGGTGGAATACACCCACTTGCATAGTGTCAAGGACTTCTAGGCGAACTGCAAAGATGACAAGGAAGTTTGTATGTGGACGTATATGCACATGATGACTTACTTCATCGAAATGGTGAAGTTATTTCCTATGCCAAAGAAAGTGGCAGAAGAGGAAAGCACAATAATAGACCCAGGATATAATTCTATTACCAACCTACCATTTCCAGCAATATATTGGAATGAAGAAGAGGTCGATGACCTAGATGCTATCGCTGGGCCCATTGATGCAAGAACTAAGCAATGGATTGATGGGAAAGTTGCCCAACTAAAGCAACAAGTTGTGGAACTTACTTTTGTAGAGCTTGAACATCTACATAAGGGTGAAGCCGAGGGTACCGATGACCCTTCAATGGGAGAGACCTCGTCATCTCCCCCTATCACCAGATCAAAGAAAAGAAAGGATACTGCTAAAGAACAACCTAATTCAAAAGGGTCTCTGATGAAGACTCCAAAGGCCAGAGCATCAAAGAGACCAAAAATATCAAGTGGTCTCGTTGGAATGCCCACCATATAGGAGAACCCTCTTTACGAAGGGGAGGAGCAACCAAGGTCTCCTCCTATTACATCCGTTGTTGCAACCACCGTAGTTGTTGCTACCACCCTGCTTATCCCACATGCAGTGGTCGCTACCTCTCCTCCCATAGTGGAAATATTCATCCACCTTGCCTCTATCTCTCCCATAGCACAAGCCATAGTTGTGGACTCTTCCTCAGCCACTACCCCCCCACTTTCCTCATCCTCCATGTCACCAATTCTATCTCTTCTGACTACAACTAAAACAACCACAATGCCTACCCTTACACTCCCAAAGTCCTTTACCAAATATATAAAAAATATACCATCAAAAATCTCTGGGATGTTCGCGTATCCAACAGTGCAGGCTCCAATTTCCCAACCAATAATCGGTCTCCCAGTTCCTCCTCCTCCTACTAAGTCACCTTCAATAGAGGCCACCATGCAAATTTTTGAAGAGTTGGATAGACAACAGAGGGAGGTAGCCAAAAGTTTGGAAGAGGAGGTAGATGAATATCACGAACATCCTATCTTTGAGTGTCAAGTAATTGATGAGGTCGTCTATGAATCCTCTGAGTTAGATGATGAGGATTAAAATGAATAGTTTGTTGAAGTGACCTTTGATCCCGATGCCATGAGGAGCTGGCTCAGAAACTCAAGGAAATTTAAGAGAAAGAGGCTGAAAGATAGCCTATCATTGAAGGGAGGGTTGCTAACATAGAGGTGGAGGCCACTAGTTCTCCAACCAAGGAGCATGATCAAAGCCCCAAACCCAATGAGGAGATGCCCCTTCATAATGAACAAGAAGAGAAAGAATAAGGTAAACTTGAAGGGGAAACCAAAACCGGGGAAGACCAAGGGTTGGAACATCACAGGGAGAAGGAACATGAAGAATAAGAAGAAGAAGAAGATATCCCCAAAAGGCATGAGGCTACTAATTCCCCAAAGGTAACTGTTGTGATACAGGATTTAGATGAAGAAGAAGGTGAAAGGTTGCAACAAGATACCTCAGGAAATAAAGCATCACAAATACAACAAACCCATGAAGAGGAGGGTGGCCATGAGTCACCTAGGGGAGAAGCTCAAATGCCCGAGTGGCTTGGGAAACTATTAGAGAAGAGGATCCCAGCCCTAACAGACCCTAAAGCAAGATTGGAGGCCATCTTGGCTCGTGCACAGATTCAAGGAAAAAGAAAAAGCCAAATGTCATATCCCAATTGCCCATGGATGCCTCGGGGTCAAGAACTGTGCAAATTGCCACCCCAGTAGTGGGTAAGGAGGGGGTTAGTTACAATATTTCCACTATTGACTTGGGGACAACCACCCAAGAGTAGAAGATTGACCAACTCCAAGGGTCCATAGCCACCATAGTGCAACAGATGAACAAGGATAAGACCACCAAAGATGAGCTGAAGGCACAAGTGGCTGATTTGACAACATACATCCAGCAGTTATCTTTAACTAATGAGCTCCCCACAACGTCCACGGCTACCCCGCTGCTACTCTCAGAGGAACATATTAATATGCTAGAGAAAAGGAAGAATTGGACAAAGGCCATGGAATACTGGTTTCATCAGGTTCTTTACAATGGAAATATGGGCATTGGGCGTGTTGTTAGGAGAGAAAATAAATTTATGGATGTATAGAAATATCTCGAAGACATAAAGAAGACTTGCAGTGATTTTCTAGAAATAGATAGGATCACATATCCTAAGATTGAGGCAATCCTCAAGTTGCCTAGAAGAACAGTAAAGAAATAACTAGCAATGGTCAAGAAAGATCTTTGGCTTGTGGAAAATTGGAAGCTAGGCTTGGACCGCAAAAAGGAGATATTAGAGCAAGTGCTTCATGAGCTTGAGCATGATCTAGACTGGGTAAAAGAAATCATAGGGGTATGTCAAGAATACCTAAATCTATTGATAGATTATGGTATACCTACTGCTAAATTGGACCTAGAGAAGGTCAGGCCCCATTTTCACAAGAAAATGGGAAATGGAACCGTTGGTTAGCTTACGACGAATTTTATGGGTTTTGCTGCTCATCCCTTCGCCCATTCTGAGCATATAGTGTAGAATGTAGCCAAGTATGACAGAGATTAGGAAACCATCACCCGCATATCCAAAAGTTTGAACTTTCAGATGCTTCAATTTGATATTTCAAAGTGGGATAAGCTCCAAGAATTAATCTTGAAATTCATAGAATACACTACCATCAAGAAAATCAAGGGAAATCTGGTCATTGAAGATGAGTTCCTCTATATATAGCTATAGCAAAAGGAAAACAACAATCTTCTAAAGACAAAAGAGCTACAGTGTTGTCACTAAAGGAAAAAATGGGGATAGGACAAAGAATGTAATTTTATATTGTAAAATATCTAGGGGTAGGTGAAACCCTAATTCAGAGTAAATATTGGCCACACAATGAGATCAAATATTGGCCACACGTTTTTCATTTTGGAAACTATAAATAGGGGTCTCCTTCTCTCATTTTGAGAGAGTTGAGTTGTTGTAAAGGCATGCTACATAAATATCAATAGAAGTTCATTGGCTTTTGGTGGATTCTTGTGTTTCTCTTGCATGTTACATTCATCTCCCATATTTTATTGATTCAGAAAGATTTAATTTATTTTTTTAGTTGTTTTAGTTTGCTTTGATAGAGTAGTTAATTTTATTCAATGGTTATGAAATTTTCTACTATGTTGATGCCTTTCTTGTCCATACTTTTGGTTGTTTACTGATGGTGGCTAGTTGTGTAAAGTTAGTCTGGGCATAAATTTGAAGTAGCTCCCAACTTCTATTGTTTGTTCATGAATGTTTATGGTGGATGAATGGTTGAATATTTGCATTCCTTAGAATCTTCCACAAATTTCATGATACCGTGCAAAAATATGGTTAAGTGAAATTCTATTTTGAGGAAGTTGTCCATAGTAGTACCCTCCATGATCATTGTTCATTGCTAGTTGTAGATCTAGGAAAATATTTGCCTTCCCTACCTCTTTTCTCTTTTCTTTTAATAAATAGCCTATGCTAAGGTTCATTGCACATTGTAATTCCAAATCTCAAGTCAAAATAGGAGTTCAAGATTGTTGTCCGAACCTACAGAAAATTGCACATTAACTTCCAACTTCAAGAAATCCATTCCAAGATCCAACTTCCTTCCAGACTAACTTCCGTAAGTCTTCCCTATGATTACTAGCAAAATCACATCAAATACCAAGTGAAGAATTCCATGCATGTCATGAGCTGACACCCGAGAGACCTTGGGGTGATTTTCAACAACTTGTTGTTGGAGATTTCCTTTCAAGAGAGGTGTTGCACCTATGCATTACCTATGTTGAGAAAGTGCAAAAACACCCATCAACAAGTTTGATGAAGGTGTTAAATAAATCAAGCATCAAAGCACCAAGGCAACAACTATTATAAAAGGTAAACCTAGGTATGTCAGTAGAGGAAGTTGAAAAGGCTTTGGTTAAGGATGGAAATCTCAAGCCACTTCATAAATGGTATGAGTCTTTTGGTGAATATAGTAAAAGAATTATTGAAGAGGTAACAATAAAACATTTGAATATTTCAATAAAGTTTTAATTGAAATAATGCCAAATTTTCCCAAAAATATATATGTTATTTTGGAGATGAGGAGAGTTAATGCTAGATCAGAAGAAGAGCATATGAGAGAAAGGATTTATGCTAAATTTTGTTCAATAGCATATGTGGAAGAAATAAAGACAATTCTAAACAAAGCCAAGAAGGAGTTTAAAAGAAAAAACAGAGTGAACAAACTGATGATTGGTCAAACCAAGGAAGTTGTAGAACAAACAGAATAGATTCTAAGAAAAGTTTTGTCGAATAGTGTTGATGGTGTTTTCTGCATAGCAACAACGCAGACAAAATATGATATCCTATCTCTCTTGAAAGGTAAATCTCTATGGGAAACGAGATAACCCCAAGGTCTCTAATGTCAGGTCTTGATAATGCAACAAAATAACTCAGTGATAAATGTGAAAATGTTGGTAATCACAATGGGACCTTACTACAAGCAAACACTGGACTTCAAATTTATCAGATCTGTACTTGGAATATTTGATGTGACTTAGATAATAAAATAAATAGCAAAACATAAAGGTTTCAGAGATAATTCTAAGAATACTTCTAATGCTAAGATTGAAAATGACAAAGGATAAAATGCTCAAAATGGACCAATCTCTCATAAACTACTTTTTGTTTAACCCAGATGAATCTCCAATTTCATAGAAATAGTGCAATATTCTAAGGTATTTAAAGATTTTCAAATCACAAACATTCATTCAAACAATTCTATTGCAATTGAGATGAACAAATCTTTATAACTGAACTAAGCATAATTTCGAGTCTAGGCTAACTTTGCAAAGCAGCTAACAGTCAACTAACTGCAAAAAGAATGGACTAGAGATCGCTGCAAACATTCCAAAAATGAAACCCTAAGCATCACCAAACAATTTAACTTTAAACTTATAAGCAATTTGAAAGATAGAATAACAAGAACCATTCCAGATGAAATTCCACAAGATAAATACCAAATCACAATATCTCTCTTATATTAAGTCATCAAAATAGCAACAACTCCAATTTTCTGTTACAACACTTGCTTGAAATAAACCCTAATTCGCTCTAATATCAAACTTGTCTCTATATCTATTCCTATTCTCTCTTCTATATCTATGTTTCTATCCAAATGAGGCAACATCCCCATTTATATAGAATCCCCAAGATAGGTCAGCCCAAAAAATAGGAATTACAATCAAAACATACCACACAATAGGTTGGTGTCAAAGATATTCGAACATATTATGAAATGTACCATTGGCACCAATTTCATCCAAGTCAGCCTAAGCACCAAAAGGGTCAGCCCAATGCATGTAAGTAATGGGAAGCACAAATCTCCATGTAACCCTATATAGCTATTTCCCATCCTTGTCTTTAGCTCAATCTTCTTCACCATGCACGGCCAACAGGACTCTATCTAGCTCAGCAACAAGTGGCACAGGAAAACCCTAATCCTTCTCTCAACAGACTTGATGTCATCTCTTTCCTATCTAACTGCACCATCCCAATCAGCCCTGTTAGTCAAGTATCTGTCAATGACTACAATATATGTTGTAGCATCATCTAGTTGATGCTTAGTGACTGGTCCTTCACTGATTGGAGAATACACATATCTCCACCATTTTCTAAGTTTCTCTAGGTTAAGATGTTTCAGATCAAACTTCTTCCTTCCTGTCATGACCTCAAAGAATGAGATACACTTATCATGGATACCGGTCAAAGTGTCCTCAATCTAACTTGCCTGTTTGTGGATCTTTTTCAAGGCCTTCTGCCTCATTTGCAGGATTTCAAACCATTCCCAAGGTTTGGAAACCCTTGGAAAAGGAAGAATCCCACACTTTACCAATTTATCCTCAGTGAATTCCATGATTGTTGCAGCCTTTTGTAGTAGGAGATCAGTATCCTCCTTATCCTGAGCTAATACAGTCTTTAGCCAATCCACCGATCTCATTGCATCTCTTGCAGTCAACAAAATTCTCTTAATAGCATCATCTCCTTTGGTTTGGACACCCTGCAACCAAGCAACTGTAGCATGTGTGGTGCCTTTCATCTTTTCCAAGCCGGAGATTGTCTCCTGAGGCAAAAAACCTGCAGTAGAGGAGGAGGAGCTAATAGCCTGCAAGGGTTTCATCAACTCCTACAAGTATTTCCTCAGTTTCTCATTTTCCCTCTCCAACTCATGCTTAGTTTGGATAGCCTTCTTCAACCTGCCCACAATCACAGCACTAGAGCCTTCATACTCCTTAATATCTTGCTCCACATAAGCATGCCCCAAGTCAACAGTTTGCACATGATAATCCTGGGCAATCACATTGTCTCTATCTTTATTTGGAGCAAGTGTAGCAATATGGGCCACCCTGTTGCCTGACCCATCTCTCTCAATCCATGACACAACCCTAGCTTTCTTAGTTTTTTCCTTTTCCAAATTAGCCATAAGGACATCCCAATTAGGAGGAGAATCCTCCACTATCACCATTTTTCTCCTCAACTCTTTATCCAACCAATCCAGAATAGTAGACTCAACAGGCACTATATTTTGCCTATCTTGCTCCTATTCCTGCTGATCATCAGTTGCATCCTTTTCAACACTTGGTGCACTAGGAATATTTGTGATTGGATTCTCTTTCTCTTGTACCGGCTCCACACTGGTGAAGGGATTTTAGTGGCCATTTCCTCCTGTTGAGGAGATTTATTCATTTGTTCCTCTGCAAGTGAATCTACATATGCCACCAGAGGAGACTGAATCACCCTGTCAATCTCTGCCTTTGCATTATAGAGGTCTCCTTCCTAAAATTCCTCCTTTTCCAAGTCTTTAGGATTTTCATCATTCCTTGGTTCCTTTTGTACATCACTTGTATCTTGAGGAATGGAGACACTTGTTCAACAATGGGAACATTCACTCGAACATCTTATTTTACTATAGTATCCCTTAGGGAAGGAGTCCTTGACCTCCTCATGTATACTTGTGTTTTCTCCCCTGAGCTCTGCACCTCTACCACTGGTGGCTCAATCTCCTTATCAATTTTGGGAACCTCTTCCTATTTCTATGATATCTTGGTAAGCCTTCTTCTCTTTGTCAGCGGAGGAGAAATCTCTACCTCCTCTTCTTCTTCTTTGTCCTTCTCAACTTCCTTTCTTGAAGCATGCCTCCTTTTCTTAGTGACAAGTTTTCTCTGTTTACTTACCTCTATAGCCTTCTCAACTTGAACATCCCTTACCTGGATTTTGAAAGGAGAATCCACCTTTTCTTTTCCCTTAGGATCTGATTCAAGTGACTCCTCAGAAGTAGAGTGAGAATCTAAGTCTCCCATCAGATCATAGGTGCATGGGACACCTTCACCTTCCAACTCAGGCATCTTATGTTTCAACCACATCTTAGTATATTTGATCACCAAGGTCATGACTTGATCTAACTCAGTCTTTTCTTCCTCTAACCATTCAACTTCTCCAACTGGCCTATCTTTCACTACCTCATAGAAATGACCCTGGATTAAATTTCCATCGTCTTCCACCTAGTCAGGGATGGCCTTCACATTGTACAACCTTACTAAATCCACTAGCAATCTAGAGAACTTCTTCTTCCTTACCTCGAATTCATCAGTAAGGTTAACCCAATAATCTTCAATATGAGCCTTATGGCTATATTCCCTACTAGCCTTCTTCTAGGCCTCACCAGTGATGTCAAACCTTTCTCTCCTGGAATGGAAAGAGAGACCGAAAGTACCCATCTCCTCCTCAGAAGCATGAGCAGATTGAAAAGAGGGATAAACCTCACCCATTCCTATCTTTAAGGGGAAGTCATTCCCAAAGCCTATTTTATGCATTTCTCCCTTCACAACATTGTTGAAGTCACAAATCTGTCTACTAACTTCCAACAATATGATATGGTCAGTAGGATACCTAGGGAGTCTGTAGGGAGCCCTTTGACAACCATCAATTCTGATGTATGAGAAATTTGGGAACTGGATAAACCATGCCCCATATCTCCTTATCAATTCTTTAGCCTTGTCAGAAATTCTCATATGCTCTGCACCTTGGAGCAATCTGGTGATGTACATCGTGAAACCATCATTAGATCTTCTATAGCTTCCTCCATTCAAGAGCAACTATGGATATAATTCATATATAGCATCTTGCCAAAAGGCACCCCTAGTGCTCAACCCCTTGTATGGATGAAGTCTTGCCAATGAATACACTAGGTAGGAGGTCATAGTGAAAATCTTGGTTTGCAATACATTGCATAACTGCTCATGAATCATCACACTAATGACACCTTCCCAGTGATAGTCAATTCCCTGCTCCATTCTAAAAATTATATTGAACATCCAGGTCTCGAACACACCTACACTCTTTAACCCTACCAGTCTCCTCAGAAGAGTGATGACATTGTAGTATTCTCTCTTGAACTTGAGCCTTAATAGTTGCTTTGGCAACTTGGAGAAATGGGACTTAGGTTTCTCGAACTAAGAGTTAATCACCTGTTGTGACTTAACCACATTTTCCTCATAATGTTTCCTAGCACCATCCTTGCCAAAGGCCACCACATGTGACCTGTCAGGCATATCAAAAGTTGCAGCTATGGATACAAGGCAAAAGCCAGCTAGAATCCTTCCCTGAGGACCAATTATCCTTTGTGTCCCTCTATCATAATTACTGGCACATTCCAGCACTAGCGCATAACACTGCACCGTGGAAGGGAATCCTGCTACATGAGCCAATCCAGAGTCCACCATTCTCCTAGCTAATAAGGGAGGGCTCGATGCTAACATATCAACCTTAAATTCCTCGTAGTCCCACATCCCCATGTTGGTTTCGGTGATTCCTGACCAAATGGAAGTCAGCTTGCTTTAAGGAATCCAACTCTTCATGTCTATTTTTACCTTCTCTGCATCTAAGATGGCTGAAGTCTTTGCACCTGGCTCTGATCACTTCCCCTTGCCTCAACCAGCAACATCTTGTCCTGATCCTGCCTGCAAACACATAAAAATGACCATAATGAGATCCACAAGAAATAATAAGTGCAATACATCAATATCCCAAAGTTCGGGATTTAGCCCCCCTCGCGGACTTCACATTGGAGAGGATTCTCGGGAGAATCCAAACCAAGCGGATTCTAGTGAACCAAGCATGCAAACTCCCATAATATCATTTCAAATCAATAATTCATCAAAGGAGTAATGTTAGAAACACTTAGCATAAGTTCATTTAATCTATCAAATACATCATTATTAAACAAATCCCTCATAACCATCCAATTCAACATTTTCCCAGAAAAAACCCAGAAGAATCTGCCAGGGATGAATTTTGGCAAAAATAGCAACAGTTATATGTAACCCGGGAAAATGGAGGAGAAATGGAACATCCAGGAAAATATGGAGGGAACGGATTTTGGCGGGCATCAGATAATCTATCATTTGAAGCACGAGTCTGGCAAAATGAACTGACCACGGACACTGGGAAAATTCGGAGGGAACGAATTTTCATGAGGCAAACAAAAATCTGATTTAAGTGGAAAAAGAGAAAGAATGACAAAAGTCAGGGAAATCCGGGGGAAGCGAAATTCCACGAGGATGTTGAAAACCCGAACCCGTCCATGTTTTCCTCTCCTTTACCAAAATGATTCCAACAACCCGGATCTAATTCCTGCACCTCAACAATGACCTACCCTGTACCTGTCATGGATCAAATACGAATTTAGAACACTCCTCACAACAATTCAAGAAGGATTGGCTATTCCCTAGGTCAAGAACCCTAAAATTTCCACCATGAAAATATGGAGAACTAGATGTGACTTGCTCATACACAAAAATGAAGAGTTTAAGACCAATGCAAGCAAACACCCAAATGAAAAGAAATACCTGACCAAGAATAAATATTCAATAATCAACCCAAGGTATTGGTAAAACAATGGAAACCCAAAAAATGCCCAATCATCACGCGCATACCCAAGGAAATCATAGAGTCAAGAAAGACTAGAAAGTAAATGAAGCAAAGCAATCAGCAAAGAAAGAGGCATATCTACATACCATGAGAGCAAAAGGAATGGAACTAGTGACACCAACAAATAACTCTCAAACGCAAGTAGGATATAAGCCACGCATGTGAAATTCAGATGCACACTCAAAATGGCCTCGAAATCCTCAATCCAAGAAAACAAAAAAAGCTCCAAGACTCAAGCTCAAATGATCAATTAATTCCCAAAAATCCAATATATCAAAGCCCCAAAACATCCACACAAATGCCATTAATGTGGTCAACAAGACAGCCACAACCACCAAAACCCAGGGATTCGACAAGGCCATGGACTTTGAAAAAATCTGGATGCAACGGATTTCCCTGGATCTAGGTCAAAAGGCAGTCACTTCCGGATACCGAAAGAAAACCAAGAGAATCTGGCCTAGGCGGATTTTCTTGAAAATAGTGAAAACACTGGAATGCATACAGAACTCAAGATTTTCAATAAAAATCATAAGTGTGCCACTTCAACTGGCAAGATGGACATCAAAGCACGGGCTTCAAGCAAGAAAACCCCCAAAAAAGGAAGGGCCAAGACACCAAAAGGCCAAAAAAGAGGGTCCCTACTTTCAGTGGGGCGTGTGTGCAAAAACTGCACAACAAATATCAGAATTGATGTTATCCCTGAAGAAACTCATGATGTTTCCTCTAGTCCAGGAAAAGATGAAGAAGAAGAGAAACAAGATGCATTTGAAGATATTCAGATCCCTCCTGAAGATTTCAATACAAAGATGCCTATGCAAATTGAATTTCCAGAAAATGTATCAGTTGAGAAAGCAGAGACCCCTGAAGATAAGTCAAAACCTACAACTGAGGAAGTAATGGTTGAAGAGAAGAAGGTTGATGTAAAGACAATTCTTGTAGATGCAAGAGACACTGCAGAGGTAGTGAAGAAATTCTTGGTAGAACAAAATGAAGAGTTTGATCCTAAATTGATTGATTTGATTGACCTATCTACTCTGAGTCCAATTCAAAAGATGAAAGTAGCATCATTCACCAGAGAAAAAGCCAGAGAAGAACTGTTGAAGTCCCACATTGAGGATAGTGAACTTCTAAATCTTGCATCTGGAGTCTTGGAAAAGATAATTCCCACTAATGTGAAATATCCAATTGGTTCCTCCTCCGGTGAACTAAAGAGGCTCATCAAATCAGTAATTACTCATTTTGAGTCACTTGAAAAATCAGCTATCTAGAATTTTTTATCAGAAGGTGTGAAGATTTACAAATCTTCTTTGTCTTTATCAAAATTCACTGATGACAATTAGAAAAAGGTTAAGGATTTGGAAAAACAATTAGCCACTATTTTTGATGCATTTGATCCTTTAACCAGTAGTGTTGGAAAGTTAGGAGAATTTTTATCTATGTTTGACAAAATAAAGAGCCTGAAACATGAAAATGAAACAATTGTTGCAAGAGCATGTGAACTTAGAGGTTTGGTTGGCCCAAAGATAGAAATTATGTCAAGTTCATTGAAAGAAGTAGAAGCTTCTAAAGAAATGAGTAATCTGGAAAACCTGGAGTCTGTAGAGACACGATCCTATTTGGTTTGTGGACATATAGCAATCCTGGAGAGTCTCAAGAGAGTTTGGGACACGAATTTGGCTCTGTTGAAGAAAGATTTTTCTCACAATTTCAATTTTATGTAAGTTTATGAAGCTTATTTTGTACATAAGCAACTTGTTCATAACAGTTTTGTTAAATTTTTGGCATACGAATTCTTACCTTTGCCATTGATGTCAAAGAGGGAGAGAGAAGACTGAAAAATGCATAATCATCTCAGGGGGAGAATTGTATTTTGGAGAAGAGTCTGGTTTTTGAAATTTTGGGAAGTGTAGTTAATGTTGGTACTGATCTGACACTTAGCCATTTTTCACTAAGTGTTGCCATCAATTCCATATTGGGAGATTGTTGGAAAGAGACACTATGAATATCATTTGGTGTTTTCATTGATGGCAACCCTAGTCAGTGACTAGATTTGTGCATAATCAATTTATCCTACCGATAGTTAGATTGCAAACAGTCAAGGAAGAACATTGAATCTGACAACTTTTGGTTCATCGATTCACATATAGATTTTCAATTAATATTTTGTGTTGCGCATCTCAGTGAAGTTTGATTGATGTATTCCTAGTGTTATCTGTAAATCTTAGTGCCTCATATTGATTCGTGTGGAAGTTAGAAGATCTGGTTGGCTAATTCTTCATTTTATCAGTACTGGAGCCGACTTCATGAATGCATCAGATCGTAGATGTATGGGAAGTAATTAGTTAAGTATTTTTGTGTTCGTACATCTTTGTCTGGATTGTAGCTATGTTTTGGCTGATTTTTTGTGGATGCGCATTATACTTCACTCATGATTTGAGCCAATAGATGTAAATATTCTTTTGTTCTATTGAATTCAACATAGTAATTGAATTCCAAGTTGTGGATATATATAAGAGATTATCCGTATCATTTTCGAAGAATTATGTAGTGTGTGCTAATGTGAATTACGAATAACAGAAGAGTAGAAGAGTGATAATGCATAGTTTCACTTGTGCATGAAGGATTTGTGTTGTGAGTGTTTTCATAATAGAGCAGAAGTGTACAATCAGTCTATAGGATAGAAGATTGAATGTTGTGCCTAATCGGAAATGAAATCAAGCATATGTAGATGTTATTTTTCTCAGTTCAAACTCTCAGATGGTTTTAATCTGATTCTCTTTGTAAGGCAGTGAGCCTATCCTTTGAGCAGTGAGCTCTAGCTAGTCCGCCTGAATGCAAGTGCATTCCCCATATTGTAACCTTTATTTGAGTATACTCAGATCATATTGTGGATTGGCCATCCATCGTGGTTTTTCCCCTAATAGGGTTTCCATGTAAAAAATCTTGTGTTATGGTGTTGTGATTATTTTCTTCTTGTTCATGCATTTTGGTTGAGTGTTAATTTTTGTACAACACTGATTCACCCCCCCTCTTAGTGTAGCTTGTTTCCAACAATCATACAGTCTTATTTTGGAATTGGCAATGTTTTTGATCGATCAGATCAAGATGTAGCTACATCATCAAATCTTCCACAAAATATTAATAAATAGGGCATTCACAATACCTCACCACCACTGGAAGGTCAAGGTGAGATTGTCATCGAGTTAAATGAATCAAATGAGAATGAAAATACCATAGAAGATGATCCAAGGGATACGTTGGTTAGCCAAAATGAGATAATTGACTTGGATCAGGATGATGTTGGTAACAACAAAAAAGAAAAGGAAAAACCAAAGTGGGGCGTGAGTGGGAAATGACAAGGAATTTTCAGCTTGGTTGGTTGTCAAAGTACCCATTCATTGTACCATTGGAGAAAGAAAACAAAGATGAAACTGGAACATAATGCATGTGTACGATTTATAGTTGGAAATGTAAAAAAAAAAAAAGTTTTAGCTAAAGCTTGACACTATAGAAAATCATATTGGTAAAGTTTATGAAAAATAAATCATAGACTGAAAGGAACAACTAGTTGTATGATGGAAATCAAAGGAATAATGTCTTCATATTAAGTATTTCATGGAATATGAAGAGCATAATCAAATAAAGCTTGTTGCATGTCAAGGTACAATTGAGGCTCAATTTGGAAAAGCAATGGAAGGAGAAAATCTGTCAAAAACAATTCGGATAAGTGTTGTTTTTCATATTTTTTCAAGAGGGCATCCTATGATAGACTACCCAGAATATTCTAATTTATTATATTTTTTGGGTGTTCCTCACTTTCCTAGCTCAGATTGGTTAGTACACCTTGGATGGTAATGGGAGAATTGTCTTACTACAGTAGAAAAGCAAGATTTAAAGGAGAAAGTAAAAGAGTCTAACTTCATTGCATTATCTTTAGATGAATTTACTATGGTAGATAATACTTATTGGGTCTATATGCATGTGTATACTATAAAACAACATGTCAGCCAAGCTCATCTTCTCTGTGTTCATAAAATGAAGGACAGTTCAACATCGTAAACTCTATTTGAACTAGTCAAGAAATATTTGAAGGAAATTGCAAGTATGGATGAGTTGACAATTACCAAAAAGTTGGTGTGTATAGGAGCTGATGGAACTGTAGTGATGCAAGGTCATAGGAGTGGTGTTTGCTCAAAGTTACAAACTACTTGTGCACCATACATGCTTGCCATTAACTACATGACCCACATAATGAATTTAGCATTCAAAATTGTAAGTAAGTTTCCTACAATATCAAAAGTTGAAAACCTAGTCTATGAGCTCTACGCATACTTCTATCAAAGTCCCAAAAATTTCATGGAATTTCAACATTTTGGTGAGAGAATAACAACAGGAAACAAGCTTCTCAAGGATGTTGATACCAGATGGATCTCCCTGCATGGACCAATGCAATGACTTCTTTCAGAATATCAATCCTTCTTTGGAGTAATGTACGAGCATCTAAACATAGTAGACAAAGCTCTCGACCTCTTACATAGGTTAAGCGATATAGAGACACTCTTGAATTTAGCTAGTCTTCTCCCCATGCTAGATGAAATGAATAATCTTGTGAAGAAAGCCCAAGACAAAACTATGTATATTTATGATTATTCCAAAGTATGTAGACATACATGCATGGCCCTCAATCATCTATATCTAGATCTAACTTTTGAAAGCCCAAATTATTTCATCTCGTAGAAAATTACTGATTTGAATAATCCTAATAATTATTTACAATTTAATGCAAGTGGGCACTTATGTATCTATGTACACAAATTTGAGAAAGAAATGTACCATTGAATGATAGTTAGGCACTCTAGCAGAGAAGTACCTATTAGAAAGGAATATTTTGACAACATTGTTAAGTTTGTTAGTGATAATTTGAAGGAAATTACAAACTATCTTTCCCAAGATATTTATGATAGATTCCCTCGACAAGAAATACTTGAAGCCATGGGTATTGTGTATCCTCAATTTTGGGTAAACAAATATAGCCCAAAATGTTTTCATGATAAATTAACTATCTTGATCGATCACTTTTTGAAAATTTTAACTTACAATGAGCAAACAATAGAAGAAATTATAAATGTAGATAAGCTTAGACAACAATGTAAGAATTTTTCAAGTATGATGGACCAATTTCAATCCATGGGTATGGAGAATTCCTGTGAACTAGGATCAATAACAAAGGTTTGGAAAAACTTAGGTCAAATTGAAATATTGTGTGATTTGATATCAAAATATTTCAAACTTTCTTATTTATGTCAAACAATGATATTGGGGTCGATGGAGGATGAGAGAGTTTTCAGTTCATTTGCATTTTTGAAATCAAAGTTAAGAAAAAAACTAGAGAATAATTTGGAAAATTGCTTGAGGATGAAAGGAACTATGTATAATGTCACAAATTTTCCTTTTGAAAGGGCACTCACAATCTAGAGGTCCATATGTGAAAGAAGAGGGTTGTGAAACACTCCAATTCCAAACGCTGGTAACAGTGGTAGTGGGACAAATGATAATCACAATGAATATTAAATTTGAGATGCAGGCCGAAGAAAATGAGGACCAGACTTAGAATCAAGATGACTCTTTTAGTTTATCTCAAGTTGAATGTAAATTTTAGGACCCTGACTCCATTTGGGAAATGGGATTGAATTAACAGCTTTTAGGTATTTATACTACACTTCATGAATCATTTTCCTTTTTTCCGAATTGTAGTTGATGATATTTTATATTGTGTTCCATGAAATTGTGAATCATTGCACTTCATGATATTTTATTTTATATTGCACTTCATGAATCATATTCCAAACTGTAGTTGATAATATTTTATATTGTATTTCATGAAATTGTGAAATTTTATATTTTATATTGTATTCCATGAAATTGTGAAATTTTATATTTTATATTGTATTCCATGGTATTGAATTTGATATGTGATTGTGCATCATTTTTAAAGAACAACACTTTATCACACTACTTATAAATTCCTATTGCATTTCCATTCACACAATCTTTGATAAATAAGATAAGCCTTGATCATATTATTCATAATTCATGAAACAAGTACATAGGAGAGAAATGGTTTTGAATTTGAACCATTTTGTATTCAATTGCTAGTATTGTTATCAAAATTACATATGCAGACTAATTGACTCAAAACCTAAGACAAAACTCTAAAATATTCTATGTATTCCCTTTACAAAATACTCTATGATCAATACAAAACAACGAACCAAAGCTTCTGGCCTTGAATTCCTTCTTATAGAAACGAAGATGAAAAAAAAGCTTTGGGAAAGAAAGTAAACATGTCGCTTCTCAATTGGACCGATACAAAATACATTCCCTTTTTAGTTATTTTTTCATTTCCAAATGGAGGGAAATGTTACATGAGACAAAAACCATTTTCATTTGTCAATGCAGATAATATTTTTCCTTCCAAAAGGAATCTCGAGGATGATGTGGCAATATTCACATGCTCCAAAATTGTATCCACGTACACCAAACATAAAAGAGAGAAAAGCATAAAGTGTGGAAAAGTAGAGGAAACAAAATGTATTCCGCGTCTGCATCCTTGTCACCAAATTTAAACTAGGGAGAAAATAGTATTTTATCTATACTTTAGAAAAATCCTAATCTGTATTATTTCTAGGCTATGCATTGTATTTCTCCCATCCGTCACTCACCATATTTATAGACTTAAGACCCAAAATTGTATTTCCCAATCCACATTACCATACTTATCATCAATTTTCATTAGTGAGAGGATACAATATTTTACAATACTTCAACATAGGCTTAATCTGTAATTTTTTCAAGTCATGTGTTGTAATCCTCCTCAGCTGGCCATTGCATATCCATCAACTTTAGTACTTTTGTGTTATGCTAGTTGTGCCTTGCATCAATTAGCACCCTGGCCTCTTTGACAAATGTGTCCATCCTCATCTCTATTTCTATAATATTATCTATGTTAGTATTCAACATAGAATAATCAACAACACTCAACATCATCTTAGAATGAGGAAGAAGTTCTCCCAACTCTTGTTGCCATTTGGAAAAATGATTTAATTCACCCTTATCATTCAATAACTTGGGCATAGTAAACCCTTCCATTTCTTTGAGCATTCTCAATTTATTCTGGAGTTGCATTCCCAGCTTTTCATGAGAAGTTGTGAATTCATTTACTAAATCAATGGCCTTTAATAAATCAGGAATGTTGGTGGGAGCTTTAGGTTCTTCCTACATCTGAGGCATCATTTCTTTCAAATTTCCCACCCTAGCACTCCACTTATTCCACTTAGTTTGGAATGATTTCTGAACCTGCAACTATTTCACATTTTCCTCATGAATATTTTTGTAGGCATCCCACAACTTATCAGCTTTATTTAACAATTTTGTTACTCTATGTTTTAACACAACATCAAAAATATCTTTAGCCACTTTGATTGTATCCATTTTTTTATTTTTTTGTGTTTTCTTTCTTTGGTTGCACTTCCTGCCTCGAGCTCTAAATTCTCAGTGACAGTGTTCTCTATCTTGTGCTAACAAATCTGAAGCAGAACTTGTTGGAGAGGGAAAACCCCTAGATGTACTGGCAATAGTGGAAAGCACCTTGTTGTGATCATCCATTTGTTTATTGTACTTATCCAACAATTTTTTCTAATTAGTTTATGTGATATGGTTTGTGTCTACACTCGACATGGAAGCATGCATTATCAACTGTGCAGATAAAATAGCTTTCATTTCATTAGCCCTTTTAACAACCACAACTCCAATCTCTTTCTCCATAGACTTTATCACTTTAGGCTTCCCAGTATTTGGTGCCATAGGCCAAATAACAAGTGTATATAACTTAGGACTAAAGCCTGAGCCAGAAACTTTGTTATCAAAAATCTCCTAAGAGATGTAGGCATCTGGATATTTCCTGATTGCATCTAATGCAATGGCTGATGACAGTTCCCATCCAAGAAAAAGTAGAATCCCAATTCCTTTGACTAGGGATCTTGCACCTTGTGGTGACATACCAGAAATTTCCTGCATTATTTTTCCTTCCTCCTCCATCTCAGCTTCATCTTGCAAAGAAGGTTCAACCTTTCCTTTTTCCTCTTATATTCTCTTTTTTATATTAGAGCCTTTCAAATGGATAACAAAATATTTGAATTCTTTTGTTTGAATAAAACCATCATCACACATGAAATCATCACAAGCCTTTATCCTAAAATTGTCATCCTCGACTTCATTATATTCCCATTTTAGAATTATACTGGGAGGAACATCAATATTCAAAGCATCTTATTTAACAAGAGATGGGAATATCTAATTTACTTCCTCCTCCACTGGGATGCATTTTGTAGATCCCTTAGGTGCATATTCTTCACTTCCTTTCTTTGTTTCAAACTTAGTCACCAACGGGGTGACTACAGGTTATTTGCATGTCTCCTTAGCTTTCACTTCAATGCATTGAGAAAAAGATTGAGCTGCCTAGCTCCTTATTTGTGCTTCATGATTTTGTCTTGCCACATTGGCCCTTATTTCAGCTTGCTTAACCTTTTCAAAGAAACTTTTATCTTCAAAATATCCAAGCATCAATTTTTCTTGCACAAATTTGTCCTATACCTTAGAGTAAGGACTAACATAGAAAGGATTTTATTTTAACATCTTCTCCTCAATTGCACAAATTTTCTTCCATGTACTTTTTATTTTTGCAACTTCCTCACTAGAAGATAGGTTTATGATCGCATCCTCTTGATAGAGGAATTGATGATGTCTCCCTTACAATCCTTTGGCTCTTCTCTCGATAGTAATAGCACTTTCAAGGTCACAAAACCTTATAATATCTTCTTTCATTCTAAGATTGTTTAATATAGAGCAAAAACCCCCCAATTCCTTCCTTTGAACTATTGGTGAAATAGACAAAACCATAGTAAGGGTATATCAGGGATGCCTTCCTTGATTTTCTAAAATGTGCCTTATCCATGGCATAAAGTTGCCACGTTATCTCCATGAAGACTTTTCAATTTGACATATATATTGGCAACTTGTGGGTTGGCACCAGGGATCCATAAATTTTGATTGCAGTATAGTCAGATTGGAGGTAGCAATCCCCCCAATTGAATTTCTATGCAGTTCCCTCATACTCCATCGGCCTCAATATTTCTTTGACACCTTTTGAGATTTTGTAAATGGGCTTTAGGCCCAATTACTCCAGCAACAAAAACTTGAAAATATTACAAAATATAGCACAATCAGATTGAGGGCAATGCACATTCCAGATATGGGTCCACATTTGCACAAACAACCCATTATCCATGTTATCTCTTTCTCTCAATTTCATGAATTTTCTAAACACCATTCTGCCTTTCCACAGCATCATATGCATCAACAAATAATAGTTTATACATGAAAATGGAGAGGTTTCATCTTTCAACTTAATCAAATCCTCATGCAAGTGTTCAGCAATATAAGAAGCATAATCCCAAACCTTGTTTTGATACTTTTTTTGTTATATCAATTTCTAAAACCATCAAAGCAACATCCATTTTTATGTCAAAATTCTTGTGCAAGACTTGACATAATGCATAGTCTATAATTTTTAAATAGTCCTCAAAATCATCACAATCAAATGATTCTAACTCCAGAGGAGTGAAAGGTACACCATTCTTCTCCAGAGCATGTCTCTTGTGCCTTACCAAAACATTATTTCTATATGCAAACCTTTTTTTCTCATATTCATTATATAGTGCATGAAACTTAATGGATTCAAAAGTAGATGGATTCAAGTCAAAAACTTCCATTATTTGACTCCTAAAATCTCCAGCATAGGAAGAAAAATCTAGAAACCTTTTGATTGTCCTGTCAGTTTGATCATAGCACCTAGCCAATTCAAGCATCAAGTCCACCTCCACAAACACATAGGGGCATACCAATTTTCCAATGTCACAAGTCCATAACTAATAGGTGGGATGACTAGAAAACCTCCTATTGAAATCGTATATAAATAGATCCCAACCACTTTGCGATAGTACCACATCACCAATCCCAACAACCAAAATCTGAAAATGGGTTGTCAATGCACCCTCACGAGTCTTTCTCTTTCCAAATAGCTTAACTTCTGCAGCTGGGTCCTTAGGGTCCTCTTCCATGAAATAAGGGTCCTTAGGCTTATCATCTTGAGGCTTAGGCCTTTTAACAACTCTCTTCTATGCAAGTTTTTCAAGCCATGTCTTAGGCTTAGGCTTATCATCTTGAGGCTTAGGAATTTTAATCCTTTTCTAGGTAGGTTTCCTCTATGGTTTGGTGGAGGATTCACCGAGCTCACTCATTGTTACAGGTCAATAAAACTAGGGTTCCAAGATATCTATGAATTACAATTCTATTACTTGAATTCACCAGGTTTAGGCTCAATTTTAAAAAAACTTTACTCCTTTACCCCCAAACCCTACATATAATGACTGCAATTCTCTTACTTACCAAAGAGAAATAACCCTAAATGAAAAACCCTAGATAATAAGCTATCTACTCACTTTCTCAATTACCCAGTGCTACAAATTACTCACAGAGGTGCAAAATTCAACTTACCTAGGAAAATTAGTAGCTTGTTCATCGAAATTTTCTTTGCTTGGAGCATTTCCTTATTCTTCTCTCCACTTAACCAGTTCTTCATCTCTTGAGGATTGCAATTATGGAATAAATGTGATAAAAAACCTTTTGTATGACTCAGAATTGGAGTGTATTCTCCATTAATGTCTGATAAATAGCTCGTGCAAGAGAAATGACAAGGTATCGTTCAAGTTTAAACTCCAACCATTGATCTTATTTGATTAAAAACATGATGTACATTCTCCTTGACCATCACTTTATGCTTTCCCAAGTGTTTTTTAAAACAACGACAATACCCTATAGAGTTTCCACGTAGCCACCCACATGTTTATTAACCCTTTAGAACCCCATCACCTATTGCACTAATTGAAATAAACAATGAAACTTTTCTATGGTGGCGCTATATAGAGGAGAAACTCGTGTTCATCATGCTTCACTAAATTGGAACCAAAGAACGAAAGATCTTCAGCAATAAGCAATATGAAAGGAAAAAAGCATGTCTATCATCATAGAAATAAGACATGGAGACCAAACACCTTATGTGATGCACGATACAAGAGAAAATCAAGGCTCATCATGGTAATGAACTCGATGGGTTGAAGGATTTTGGCGATGGGTGATACAAGAACTTAAGTGGCAAAAATATGCACGTACACAAAGTTTTTTTTAAAAGAGGTACCACTAGGAAGAACATAGGACCAGGGCTTAAAAACATAAGAACGTTTTATGCAAAATATGTAAAGGCCAAACAAGGCCGAATTATCAACCTTATAAAATAATTGAATCCCTTGACCAAAGTAATGAAGGAAATATGTCACTAGTACAAAAACAACAATATGTGGTTGTAAAACTACTAAAAACTACTTATAAATGATTGAACATGGTTGCGCGACCAGTAGTAGTTTATTGTTAGTCATTTATAACATGATCAAATTGATGACTAAACTGTCTTTAGTCATTTGATTGATCAATTTGGTATTTAATTTAGTCGCCTGATTGATCGATTTGGTCATTGGTTTATTCATCAGAGTGATTGACTTGCTCATTAATTTAGTCATCTAATTGATCGATTTGGTCATTGATGTAGTCCTTAATTTCATTGATTTGGCAGTGTGTAATTTAGTCGTTAATCTAGTCATTGAATGTTTTAAACTGGTCACTTATTCAATCATTTTTTATTCACTAGTATATTTTGTTATTAATTTAGTCATTGATTGATGTTATCTAGTCACTTATTTAGTCATTTTTATTAATTGATTTTCATCCATTGGTAGTGTATTTAGTCATTAATTTTATTCATCATTTTGATCAATTTGGTAGTTTATTTTAAAAAAAATTCTCATCGATTTTTCCCAACTGATAGGTATATCGATACATTGTTTATTAATTGCATAATCATTATATTTAGTCATATTTATTAAAACTAATTTTTGTCAGTTGGTAGTATATTTAGTCAATTGGTAGTTTATTTAAATGTTTTTGTTCACTAATTTCTACCTATAAGTGTTGGAAATGAGACAATGCTTTAATTGAGTTTTAAACATATAAAAACATAGAAAAACATATTCAATCATTCATTTTCACATAACGAAACAGCTATTAAGAAAGAAAAATATTGAAATTTTATTGAGAAAAATTGTTCTTACAGTAGATACAAGACAGAAATGTGTCTTTGCTTTGAAAAATGTTCTATTACAAAATGTGTTTCTCAATTATGTGACTAAGAAAATTGAGTTACAATGCCTTTTTTTGGTTATGCAAGATATTACAATTTTGATGAAAATTATATGTTGCAACTTATTTGCAACTTTTCCCCTTCTATACACCTCTTTATTTGCTCTACATTTACTTCTTTTTTTGTACCCCTATTCTCTGCATCTACTTCTTACAAAACAACATATCCCCTCTTCTATAATGCACCAGTTTGAGTGAGTGGAACCCAAACAAAAAGAGAAAAACATAATCAAGGGGTTTTACATTATAGATGTAGTAAGATAGAACATTCTCTATTCTACTCACAAAATGTACACCCAAATCAAATTCTCTAGTTTTTATTTGGGTTCAACTTATTCAACCTCAGTACATTCTCTATCTGCAACTTCACTCTCCACACTCTTCTACACTTACGGCTAACTCTCTGTGATTTTTAAAAATATTTTAGTGGCCACCATATGAAGGTCCCTAGTTTCTCTTTCAAACAGACAACTCCATCTATTTTTTCTTGATGAGGAAGGGATATGTTACTTAATACCCGTGAAATACATACATTTGAATCTCTTGTTCCTTTCAATTTGACTCCATGTACAATAGATAGTGAGTGAATCTACCCAATGCTCGCAACAACACCATCATGTGGATCAAACACCTCAATTGTATCCCCTTCTTGGATTTTATCGATAAATGTCAGCAAAACCAAAAAAAATACACATTATATTGAGATATTAAACACACATTATATTGTTTTGACAGTTGTATGTAATATCTTATGTCTTGGAACAAATCAGTTTTTGTATGTGCTTTTATAAAGCACTCTATTAAAACTAAGCTCTAAGCTTCCATATGCATGTTATATGTTCTCCCTTAACTCCATAATCTATGTATACTAGCTAATTACACTTCACTACTATTCTAACATCCATCTTCTATCAAATAGGTAATCATTACCCTTATTTACATAATAAAACAAACATTACTTACTTGAATATTACCCTACTTGCATGTGGTTTCATAGCACTCACCTCGAGTTCAGCATGACTACCACTATAAATATAATGTGCATTCTCATTGAGTTCATCATCATAACCTCTATCAATGTCATTGCAGACATTAAGTTGTACAGCTTTACAAAGAGTTCTATTGACAAGGTCTTTTTATTTTTTTCCTTCTTTCATATAATTGCTCTGCATCATGTGGTTTAATCATCATGCAAAAATTAATATAAGTCAAGTAAAGAATGCAAAATCTATAAATTTTTATCCAAAAGAAAATTTTAAGCATGAAGAATGACAAAACATAGGGACAAATAACTGACAACTATTATATTAATTATCTCAACTTCAGGACAACTAAGATGGTTGTGTTGCGCATTCTTGTCTACTTCATCACTATCAATATTGGCAACTTTGTTGATACATTGAAGGCATTTTTGTTTTCCTATTTCTTTGAAAAAATTCCTCTGCATGTGGTTTGACCATCGTGCAAAAAAATATACAAAGCATTCAATAGTCAAGTAAAGAATGCAAGCTATAAATTTTTCCAAAAGAACATTAAAGAAATTGGGTTGGATTCTCCTACACTCATATTTCAATAATCTACATATTAAGAGGAATTTCTATATAGAACTACCAAACAAGAAGAAATGAGATCAATAGAGCCTCTTACCTCATCTGAATCCGTGGATTTATCCTCATTCCATGCAATATCTGTAGGATTAACGGTTTCAACCAACTGTGAAACTTGGTGAATGAGACCTAATATGCAACTCATTACCTTTTGGCACCCTTGTTCATATGATTTGACATGATCTAGAGAGGCTCCCACTGGGCATTGAATAGATGGCAATGAAATCATTGTTGATGAACTAGATTTTAACTTTATCCTACTCTTAGATTTACTAGCATCTAGTGCTGCCACATAATTGAAAATATATTTTGCACCTGCTTCTCTTTTACTATTTTCCACCTAAAATACAATGTCAATTTTAACCTATAGTTAGTTCAATGAAAATTTGAAATAAATAACACAATGTAAATTGAACCAAAAATCCATACACTTACTGCAAATTTGTCTATTTTTGCATGCAACCCGCCTTGGCCAAATGTATATCCAGCCCTCACATTATCTCTTTCTCTCTTGCCTCTATTACTCTTTACAAAATATTCTTTGAAATCTATACTTTCTCTCAGTACCTCCCTCTTTGGGAGATAGACTGGAGTCGAACCTCTCTTTTCCCAACATGATTGTTTTTTTGTAATCAAAACTCTCATCCTTTGCTTGTAATATTTTCTAGAGATTTGTCCACCAGTAGTCTCAAAAGCATTTTCCATTTTTTGTATAACATTTTCCACGTTTCGTGGATCTTGCTCTACAAAATTTGATTTACAAATATCCAAATGGTCCCTACATCTTACACCCAACTTGATGGCCCACTTTACAGCATTTGTCCCAATAGGCTCACCATCTCTCGATACCTCAAGCAACAATGTATTCTTGCCTTCTAATTTTCTTTCTTTTGCATTCCTCTCAGTAGATCTATACAAATCTTGAATCTATCTTTGTCTTTTGACAAAAGCATCCACATCTTCTATTAAATTACCACTACAATTATTTATGGCTGATCCACTAGTTCCATCTAAAGTTCTAGATGCAACAGGTGCACTTTGAGGCACATCAAATGCAAGTGATCTCTCTTCATGCTCCTTGGCAACATTAGGTGTGGCATGAGTAGGTAGATCAGTACTAGTCTTCGTGGATTCCAAATTAGTAAACACATCCTTTAATGTTGAAAAAATAATCTAAAGACCTGATGTTCATTTTCCCTAATTTTTTGCAATAATCTCTTAGACTTAGTCCTAAGAGATCATCACAATGTTACACATCACCATGTGCTATATCAGGCTGCACATCACCATGTGCTATATCAGGTTGCACATCACCATGTGCTATATCAAGTTGCACATCACCATGTGCTATATTAGGCTACACATTACCATGTGCTATATTAGGTTGCACATCACCATGTGTTATACCAGGCTGCACATCATCACAACTATCATTTTCATGAACTACATTTGTTGAATCACAAAAGTGTTGGCTTCTATGAGATGGAAACACTGTATCTTTTTTTCCTTTTGTTTTTTCTCCATATTTTCTTTGCACTCTTTTTGTTGCCAATAAAACAAAAAAAAATTACATTATGTCTTGTATACATAAAGCTCTTGCCTATAAAATTTGATTAAACACTATTAAACAAATAATATACTACTTAGTGGATTATATTCATTATTCTTGGCCACTTTTTTAGTACATGTGTGCTCGTATTTTATCTTTGGAATTTTGAATATTATGACCACTATCATCTAATTTATTCCCTACAATCCTTGTCTTCATTTCTTGAAGTCCAAATAAACAATAATGTATAAATCAGCAACTTGAATCAGTAAAACTTTATTGAGTTCATAAGTAGATAACTGATGACTTTCCAATCCACTGATAACTACAAATGGAAACTTAAAATAGAATCTAGTTTACAGATTAAAAGGAATTTGCAATCAAAATACAAGAAGATGTTTACAATTATAGGTATCAGAAAAATTTTCCTTAGGGATATATTCGCAAGAGAAGAACTCATAAAAACATAACAGAAGCAAGATGAAGGAAAAGAATAGTCTAGTTCATCATGAGGTGTGTTCTAGAACCTTAAAATTTTGCCTAGTTCCATCATCACAATTAACCTTGAGCTCCATGACCTGAGCCTTGAACCTTATATTCCTTTTTATTTTTCATTGAACATATAAATTTTGTAGGTATCAGTGACACTGAAAGACCTATACAAATCCAAAAATTCAGCATATATATACTTAAGAAAAAACATGTCCAGGTAAAAACATTCCAAATCCATGAATAGTCTCTTATCATGATCCTACAGTAGTAATCTAAACTCTTGGCAGGCTAGTGGTGTGTAATAGACAACATGAAGATGTTTACTGCCATACCGTGGAAGTATTATGATGAGGACGTGGTTGGGTGATATGAGAGAATTTAAATATATAATAAACCGCCATACCACGAGATGTAAAAATGAAGGGTCAGGTATAGCGGGGAATAACCTACCATCCCACAAGGAAGATCATAAAGGCATGCGGTAGGGTGATATAAACCACTATACTATGGAAGGATGTGACAAACCATGCAGTATGGTGGTAATCATTAATGTAAACCATGTTGCAAGTATGGATGTGTTTGGTGATTTTTTCATTGATGTCAACATAGTTCAAGTTGATTGTAGATGTTACCTGTATAGTTAAGATACTGTAGAAGTGCTTATAGTACATGGAGCTATATTTATGAAGTTGTAGTTATGTTTTTTCCAAGTTCTTTTGAGAAAATTTGAGAAATAACGAAGGCAATGTTGAAGTCTGTGTTCTAAGTGTGCTCTAGTATTATCCTTTGCATTTCTCCTATGTTGATACTATTCCTATGCATATTTATATTTATGTTCATAAGCTTCAATGGATAATGTATCCCGAGTTTTAGCTTTTGATTCAATGGAGAGTGAAAGATGTGTTCACCAGTGTGTGAACTGGTTTGGCAAAATTATTTGCTTGAGCACTAGGAGAAATGTTTTGGCTCTACAGTCTTGTGGTTTTTTGTTTTAGATCTTTCTGATCTGGGAGATGATTCATTTTGATGGTTTCTGTGTTCTGACAAATGTGCTTGTGATTTTGCACTCTGGAAGACCTGCTCCAGAGCTCTTGTGTGTTGCTGGTTGGTCCAATTGGACTGTTGATGTTTTTGTGAATGAAGATTGTTGTAGTTGTTGCAAATTTACCTGAAGTATTCTTAAAGTTGGTAAAATTTCTAGTGAATCATGTTGAGTGATCCACATGTGATCATCCTGATGGATATGCGTGTACTTCAAAGATCATTGGTTTTTTCATTAGATTTGGTTGACTTGGTGTCTACACCTAACATTAAGTTTTTGCATCGAATTAAGGAAGCATGTGATCAATCCAAGATGTTGTTTGGGTCCCAAATTAAATATGTAATTTGTCCTCTCTCATTCTTATCCATCATGGGAATTTTGAGTACTTGACCTAATTTGAATTTGTAAGTTGAAATGATATAGCCAACCTTGGAGAATTTTTCTAGGGTTGAAGATGGTATAAAAGAAAATCAATTTATTGTTAATTCGATATCCATCCATCCATGAATCATGCAAGCAATTGAAGTGTGTAGACAAGCATGAAAATTAGAGAGTGGAAGAGTGAATTAAGGAAATAGTACTTTAAGCTGTTAGATTCATAAAAGTTGTGAGTTGACAGTGTCTACAATCTTTTGATCAAGTTGTGAATGTGTGGAATCTTACTGGTGGATATTCATTTATCTTTTCTTTATATGTAGGCAGTGAGCATCTGTATCTGGGTAGTGAGCCCTCTGGCAGTGAGCCTTTGTATCTAGTATTGTATTACTACTATATTGTGAGTTAATCCTAACCATGGTTTTTCTCTCATTGGGTTTTCCACATAAACCTAGTGTCTTTGTTGTTTGCTTTTTGTTATTTGCATTTTATGTTTACACTTAATAATAGATTCAAGTTAAAGTGAATATTAGAAGTAAAGTGATTTGATACAACCGATTCAACCCCCTCTTAGTTCTCTTGTGCATTTCAATAATTGGTATCAGAGCTCTAGTTCCTCAGTGAAAATATTAACCAATTGAGGTAGCTCACATGGTGCACAAATTTCAGATCCCTATGTTTGATGGAGCTTATTACAGTGACTAGAAATAATAGATCAGAGGTTATTTGGTTTCACTTGGTTTCAAGACCTGGAAGGCTCTAGAGACAAAGTATGTGATACCAACCATTGGTCCTTCCTTTGCTAATGAGATTGAAGCTTATGAGGAGAAGGAAAAGGAAAGGTATGCTATCTTCAGTGCTTTATCTAAAACTGAAAGAATAAAATTTATTTATGTAGCTATTGCTCATGAAGTATGGCAAAAATTGAAAGACATTTATGAAGGGAATGATAGAGTAATTTTTTCAAGGAAACTAACTGCTAAGAGAAAATTTGAGAACCTGAGAATGCAAGAAGGAGAAGATATTGCAAACTATTATTAGAGAGTTGAACTTGTAGCAACTGAAATCAAGAGTCAAGGTGGTACCATGTTAGATGAATATTTAATTAAGAAGATCTTGATAACCCTACTAGAGAATTGTAGTGACAAAGTCTTTGTTATTGAAGAATCATATGATCCAAATAAATTCACTAAGGAGCACCTATTTGGAGTATTGACTGCATTCGATATGAGAAAAATTGCAAGAGATGAGGAGAAGACTGAAACTGCCTTTAAAGAAATGAAGATAGGAGATGAATCTGATGATGATGATTTAGAAGAGTTGGAAGAAAAATTCACAAGAAGATTGAAGAAAGGTACTGGTAAATACAAAGGTAAGTTTCCCTTTAAGTGTTTCAGTTGTGGAAATATTGGTCACTATGCATCAAGATGTCCTAATAGAGCTACACACAAGAAGAACAAGGATAACAATAATAATTACAAAGACAAGAGGGATAGGAAGTTCAAGAAATTATATTATGTCAAAGAAGATGCAGGAATTTTTGATGATGGATCTAACTTTAAGGAAGATAAGGATGAATGTTTATTTTTAGCTCTAGAAAATAAAGCTATATCTACTAACCATGGAAGATGTGCAAAGGAGTCTTGTTCGGAGAGCAAGAAGGATGAAACAGACGGCACAGTGGTGACTAATTTTCATGTTAGACAAGATGAAGACTTTTGGGTAATTGACAGTGGGTGTTCAAATCATATGACTGGAGATAAAAGTAAGTTCACTAAACTTGTGAAATATGATGGAGGAATAGTTATGTTTGGAGATGACTCTGGTGCTAAGATTGTTGGTAAAGGAACAATTAGTTTTGATGGGAAACATAGTACTGATGATGTCTATTATGTTAAGGGTTTAACGAAAAGGTGAAGCAAAGTTTTTAAGCTTGTGTTTCAGGATAATGCTTGTGAGATCAGAAAAGGACCAGGAACTATGCTAGCAGATGAAAGAAGAATTCATGGAAACATCTATCAACTTAAGGGTGGTGATCGTCAGTGCTTTGTTTGTCAAATTAATGAAAGCTAGCTCTGGCACCAGATGATGGGACATGTGAATTTCAATAATCTGATCAAGATCAATTCTAGGGAAGTTGTCAAAGATCTTTCCTAGAATCACAAAGCTGCCAAATTCAATTTGTAGAAAATTCCAATTAGGAAAACAAAGAAGAAATAATTTTAAAGGAAGGGAACAATCATCTATCGGAATGTTGGAATTAATTCATATAGACTTTTTTGGTCCTACAAGAATACGAAGCCTTAATAGTGACATATACTTTATGCTCTTAATTGATGATTACTCTAGGATGACATGGGTTAAATTTCTTAGAGAAAAATCGCAGGCTCTTCATAGATTCAAGGTATTCAAGGCAAGAGTAAATGTAAGTGTGAATAAGGTGTAAAGCACTAAAGACACTTCTTAATACAACATTATATCAAAGACAAAGCAGATTGAACTAATTCGAAATAATAATCTACCGAAAGCGTCATATTGCTCTCTATCTCCAAAGATTTATTAAATCATTGTGGCTCTCAGATCGTGTAAGCAATGCGACTGTTAAAATGAATATCTGAAGAACGAGAAGGATGCTAAATATAGGAAACTAGTCCTATATGATGATTTATAAATGATCAAAAGAAACTAAATTAATCTTGACATGAAAATTGATAAATGAAGCTAATGGAGGCAGCCATGATATGAAAAGCTTGATTGTTGGATGCTGGATGCTTGAATTCCTGCAAAGTAAGAGTGCATAAGTTAAGGTTATCTGGATCCTTTTCTTAGTTGAATGAGGTTGTATTTATAGATTTCTTGGCTGTAGAAATGTAGAGGGATGGCAAAGAGAGGCTTGGATTCAATCTAGAGGATTGAATGGTGAGAGATGGAGGAGATTGAGAGATTTTTCGTGATTGTCTCTACCCATGAAAACACCAGGCAAGAGAAGAGGAAAGATTGATGGAGGAGGATTGAGAGATAAATTTGCAATTTGTCTCCAATTCTTCCCGTGAAGTTTCAATCAATTAATTTGACATCATTTTAGACATAAATTAGACATAGGATATCTAATTCGATTTTGAGGGAATATAGATGGAATATTCTTTATGCCTTAGTTTAAATATTTTTGATTTATTTAAATTAGCAAAAGAGGAATAAATAATTTAATAAAACAAACTTTAGAATTTGTTTATTTTAATTAAACAGAAGAATATGGCAATTTAATCAATAAAGTGCTTAATCTTTATTTAATTAATTTAAGATCGATGTGATAGAATAAAATAGGGATTTCATAATTAAATCAAACAAAGTATTTAATTTTGTTTATTTATTTAAGATGAGATAATAGAAGAATTTAGAAGAATTTAAATGTGAACTATATAAATAAATATTTCTATTTATTTAAACAGTAGAGGAATTTAGGATAAATAATCAAATAATTCCTATTTACTTAATCGGATTCTCCAGACCAATTTTAGGTGTATATAGTAGAAAATGAGGCAAACCTGAAAATCAAATGCTTAAGTTCTGATAGAGCTGGAGAATTTACTTTTGGTGAGTTTAATGCATTCTCTGAAGAACATGGCATAAAGAGACATTATTCTACTCCTAGAACCCCTCAACAAAATGGAGTTGTGGAAAGAAAGAACCAAACTGTTCAAGAGGCTACTAGAACTATGACGAAACAAGAAACTATTCCTTATGTGTATTAGAAAGAAGAAATCCACATTATTTTCTACATTCTTAACAGAGTTCATATCAGAGGTAATATCACTAAGACTCCTTATGAGTTATGGACTAGAATCTTTCTTGGATATTCAGATAACAGCAAGGCATATAGATGCTTTAATAAGAGACTGAGGAAAATAATTGAAAGTGCTAATAAAAAAGTTAATGGAGCTATGTATAGAACAGTGGAAATATATGAAGTTGAACTTGATGAATCTATTTGTGGGAAAGTGCAAGAAGAGGAAAAGGAAGAGAAAGAACAAAGTGATGAAGAGGATATTTCAAAAGCTATACCTAAGACTCCTAAATATGTACAGAGAAATCATCTAGATGAATAGATAATTGGAGACATAAGTGAAGGTGTGAAGACAAGAATCAAAGTGGTTGAGGTAAACTTGTGTTTACTTTCTAAGATAGAACCTAAGACTATGACTGAAGCATGTAATGATGAAAGTTGGGTTAAAGAAATTAAAGAGGAACTAGAATAGATAGAAAAGAATGAGACATGGGAACTAGTCCCTAGACTTGCAAACAAGAATGTAATTGGTTCAAAATGGGTATTCAAAAACAAGTTGAATGAAGATAATGAAGTGGTAAGGAATAAAGCAAGACCTGTATGTAAAGGATATTCACAGGTTGAAGGAATAGATTTTAAAGAAACTTTTACACCAGTGGCAAGAATGGAGGCCATTCGGATGTTCTTGGAATTTTCATCTCATAAAGACTTCAAGGTGTATCAAATGGATGCCAAGTCTACATTTTTGAATGGAAAACTAGAAGAAGAAGTATATATGGAGAAAATAGAAGGATTTTTGTTGTCAGACAAACCGAACATTGTTTTCAAATTAAAGAAGGCATTATATGGACTTAAACAAGCTCCCAGAGCTTGGTATGAAAGGTTGGATAGATACTTGACAAAGCAAGGATTCAAAAAAGGGTTTGTACACAACAATCTTTACTTCAAGGTTGAGAAAAACAAAATGTTGATAATTGTGGTATATGTTGATGACATTATCTTTGGTGGAAATGAAGCTATGTGTAAGAAATTTGTAGAAGAGATGCAAAAAGAATTCGATATGTCTAAGATTGGTGAGTTGAATTTCTTCCTTGGACTTCAACTAAATCAAACTAACAAAGGGATATTCATTTCACAATCTAAGTATATTAAGGAATTGTTAAAGAAGTTTGGAATGGATGACTCCAAACCGATCTGTACCCCTATGGTAATTAGGTGTAAGCTGAGTAAGGATGATGAATCCACTAAATTTGATGAGAGAAGTATAGATCCATGATTGGTGGATTACTGTATCTTACTACTACTAGATCGGATATCATGCATGCAATATGTTTAGTTGCAAGATTTCAAGCAGAATCAAAGGAAGCACATGTTACAGTTGTGAACAAGATACTCATATATCTTAAGGGAACTCCAGATTATCGGTTGTGGTATCTGAAGGATAATGATTTCACTTTAAATTCTTACACTGAGATAGAGGCGGTGACAAAGGAGTATGTTGTATTTTTGGATTTGAATCCACATCCTCGCATCACCATTCCCGATGAGCCAGCACCGTTACCCATAGAGGAGAATGTTGCGGAGGGTTCTGAGGATAGTGGGGGTGATACTCCATCAGGAAGTAGCACGGAGTGTGGTAGTGATGGCAGCAGTAGTGGGGATGACAGTGATGGTGGTGGTGGAGGTGGCAGAGGGGCTGGACCAGTCAGTGTTGGTCCTTCATCTAGTAGGCCTCGCAAGAGGCGAGCAGTGGAAGTACCATCAGTTGACTACCAAAGACAGACTGCAGGTCTCCAAAAAGAGGTAAAGATGCTATAGGGATAGTTGGTATAGGCCCAGGGTTTGCTGGTTCAGACGCAAACTCAGATACAGACTCAAGCTCAGGCACTAGTGAAGGTACAGGGACAGTTGGCTGCTATTCAGACTCAGGTTTCCACATTGACAGCCAAGTGAGACAGTGCCCGACAGATTGCCGAGAGGGCATAGGAGACAGCCGAGACCCTATAGAGAGTGTCCAATGGTACCTCGGTGCCCGATTATATGAGAGAGGTTATGCGGGTTGGCCGAGATGCAGAGTTCTATAGAGGTAGATATCATGATGCAATTCTTGCTGATCGCAGAGTCAGCTATGCCCCGTCGAGATCTGGTCGGACTCGCACCCAGACAGTCAGTGAGGGTGTGACACAGCCTCCTCAAGGAGGTCCCAGAGATCTTGGTCCTTCCGGGGGTGGTGGTGGTATTCGTCCTATTGGGCCCACACATTTTGGCAATAGTAGATCATAGATGCTATTGTGATTTTGAGATATTCCTTTTGAGACATGATGTATACTACGATTTAGCTCATTTTTTATGGTGTATATTTATTTCAGACTTCATTGTATACTTGACACTGAGGACATATATATGATGCAATTGATTTGATCTTATGATGGTTTATGATTTCTATGTGATGGATTCATTTCTTTTGATGATGTATCATGTGATGTTTCTATAATGAATGATTTTATTTCAATGGTGATGATGATTATGATGAATGCATTTGTAGAATATATGATATATGGATGTATGATGTAATGTATGAAATTCTTAATGATGAATGTACTTTATTTTAAATGTGATGATGATAAAAATGATGATGTATGGATAATAAATGATCATGTATGATGAATGATAACATAATGATAATAATGACATGTCTTGCATTTATTTTATGTAATGAAATGTATGGATATATGGATGTATGGATAACATAATGATAATAATGATGTTTTTGATCAAATGATAATTCTGTAATGCAATGATGTGGATGTCAAATGATGTATTTTATTACGATGTGATGGATGCATAATGATCTATTTGATCAAATGATAATAATGTAATGTAATAATATGGATGACAAATGATGTATTTATTGAAAAATGATAATAATGATGATAAATGCATAACTATTTGATGTTAAAATGCTTGAATGGTGAATGATGAAAAATTAATGATGAAATGACGACTTCTATATGTTTTTGATGTTTCTCGATTTATGTCAAGTATACTTAGTCATGATTGTAGAAAAGATAATTATTGATTGTAATCCCTTATGCCACAAATACTCTGCAAATAATGAATTTATTATGAATGTTGTCTAATTTTATCATGCAACTATATGCAACCATTTTCATTTTAACAGTATTTTTGTGCTTGGTATCATCATAGAGCTTTTATTGGATGTTGAAAGTGAGTACAAGCGTTAATGATATGTATTAGACCAATGAAGACCTGAGTACTTCTCTCATGATTTTTGATATTGCAATCGAACACAAGCATCTAGGTATAATTGAACCAAGATGACTTGAGCATTCATTGCGTAAATAGGAAGAGATTAATCATTTTAGTGTGTGAATTTTGAATGTCATCAGTGATACATTTGCATAGCACATCCCTCGACAATTCACACATTAGTATAATTAACTTACAAATAAAAGACAATAAAAATATCATTCTTTTTCCATGTTTGTCTAGTTCAATACATCATCGAGTTACTCCAAAGAAATGATAATCAAAAATACAATTTATCCACCTTTTTCTTAGAGTGTTTCAATCATTATTCAAATTTTAGATCATCCATCCTGATTTTGTGATGTTTTTGGATTTTCTGATTTTGACCAAAGACCTAACCTACTAACTTATCCTAGGGGTCTCGGGGGCTGATCAAAGATTAGCCTTGCCTACGTTACACATGCAGAGACCATGCAGTTCAACTGACACAGACCTATGTTTTTTGGATTTTGCTTTTCTAGAATGAATTTTTAACATGTTTTTGGATTTTCTAATATGATACAATGTTTGATGCCCTTCTGATTGTGATCGATTTTGTGCTTTGATCATTGTTTTTGTTTTCTTATCATACTTTTGTTCTCCCATTTTGGTGAAACCGATGTTTTTGTTGCCCCTAGTGATATCTAGATGTTGCCCCCAAGCTTTGGAGTCAGACTTGACTATGTGAAATGATTTTTGATAATGGATGCAATGATGGCAAGACTAATGACATGATATGGAATGGTACTGACTACCAGATTATTGATCTCGATATGTATCAAAATAGATGGGAAATCTGATCTAGAATCACATACGACGCCTGTTTCTAGGTTTTCACCATATTTTTTGATTACACTCCTTTGCTTTGTTTATTTTTATCATTTTTTTTTCTTTATTTTTGTATTTTATATAGTTTGTGTTGCCAAGATGCCTGTTTGCCAAGTTTTCATCAAGGAAGCTATTTTCCAAAATTTTGACCCATGCGCTAGGAGATTCAAGTATAGAACTTTCTTAGATGGATACTATTGATAGGTTCATCAAAAAAATCCCCTTCTGACATTGATAGTTGATATGCCCCTGATCCATACACTGATACGACAACAAAACGACCTAGCTATTTAGGCTCAAATTTTCCTTTCTTCTCCCTATCTTGTTGATTCCTAGGGTTCTCTTTTAGAACCAAATCACCAACCTGAAAGACCCTCGGTTTTACCCTGTGGTTGTAACTCCTTGACATTCTCTATTGATAAGCCATTAGATGATTAACAGCTTGTTGATGACGCTCATCCAACAACTCCAGTTCTTGCCCCCTAGATACCTTATAATCCTCATCTGAAATGATTCCTCTGAGTGATACACAAAGGGGTGGAATCTCTACTTCGATGGGTAATATGGCCTCTAATCCATATACCAAGGCATATGGTGTAGCTCTTGTTGGTGTTCTGATACTTGTTCTATAGGCCCATAGTGCAGGATTGAGTTGAACATTCCAATCATGTCCAACATCGTTAACCTTTTTCTTTAGAATTTTTAGAATTATTTTGTTTGATGCCTCTACTTGGCCATTTCCTTGAGGATAGTATAGTGTTGAAAAACAATGTTGGATTTGGAATTTCTCACATAGTTCTTGGACATATTGATTTTTGAAAGGCCATCCATTATCAGGGATAATGGATTGAGGGATGCCATATCAACAAATTATGTAATTTAAGATGAAAGAGGAAATCTGCTTCCCAGTGATTTTTTTAAGAGGCACTACTTCTATCCATTTTGTAAAATATTTTGTAGTTGTGATAATGAACTTGTGTCCATTAGATGAAGAGGGATGTATCTTTCCTACCAGATCTAGTCCCCATTAACAAAAGGGCCACGTTGTTGTAAAGGGATGTAGTTCTTGTGCCGGTGCATAAATCAGATTGCTGTGAATCTAACACTTTTGACATTTCTTGACAAACTGATAAGATTCTTTCTCCATGCATAGCCAATAATATCCCAGTTTCCTAGCTAGAGTTATCCCACTCGAATGAGTGCCACAAATTCCCTCGTGAACCTCTCGTAGGTCCATTTCAGATTCATTGTTTTCTAGACATCGGAGTAAGGTACCATCAAGACCTCGACAATAATGGATGTTTGCAATTAAAGTATGTCGGGCGGATTGGCGGATGAAGCTTCATTTTTGGTTCCTGGAAAGATCAGGAGGGAGGATATTGTCTCTCAGGTAAGCATAGGTTTTTTCGTAGATGGAGGTTTCAATGGTTTCTCGATGGCATATGGTAGTGGATTCTGAATTATTATAGGAAGGATATGATAGTTGTTCTACCATAAACTCATAACAACCACATTTCTCTAGCAATTATAATAACGAAGCAATTGTGGCCATAGTGTCTACAGCTTTGTTCTCTACCCTTGGAATTTGATCAAACTTGATATCGACAAAGAAATTTTTCAGATCATCTATTTGTTGCTTGTAGGGCATCAACTTTTCATCCTTTGTTTGATACTTGTCATTCACTTGATAAATGACTAGTTGAGAGTCCCCATATACCTATAAGTCCGTGATTTTCCATTGAATTGCTATTTTGACCCCAATGATCAATGCTTCATATTCTGCCACATTATTTGTACATTGAAACATCAGTCTATATGATTTAGGAATGGTGTGTCCTTGGGGAGAGATAAACAAAATCCCTGCTCTTGATCCTCACTGTGTATGATCCATCAAAATATAATACCCATTGTTGTGGCATCACCATTAGAATGTCTGCATCTGGAAACTCCATTGTCATAGGTCGATCATCTGGTAAAGGAGCCTCGGCTAACTGTTTAGCAATTTCCTGACCCTTGATTTCTTTTCTCTCCACATATTGAATTTCAAATTCACTTAAGAGCATGACCCATTTTGATAGTCTACCTATTAAGGAAGCTTTACTGAGTAGATATTTTAAAGGGTTGATCTTTGCTATTAGCTTGATGGTATGAGTCAGCATATAGTGTCTCAGCTGTTGAGTAGCAAACACCACCACCAAGCAAGATTTATTTATGAAAGTGTAGTTTATTTCATATCCATTTAATGTTCTACTAATATAGTCGATGGTGTGTTCTTTTCCTTCATAATCCTCTTGCGGTAATAGTGCCCCCAAAGAGATATCTGTCGTTGCAATGTATAATATCAAATGTCTTCCTTCTGTTGGTGGCATGAGAATGGGTGGTGACATTAGATAATGTTTTATTTGATTGAATGTTGTTTCACACCCATTATCCAATTTTAAAACAACATTTTTATGCAACAAGTGATTGAACAGACGACTTTTGTCCGCCAGCTGGGAGATAAATCTCATGATCGATTGGAGCCTTCCATTTAGTGATCTGAGTTTACTGATATTCTTAGGAGGTGGAATCTCCATTATTGCTTTGACTTTCATTGGATCCAATTCAATGCCTTTTTTTGAGACAATGTATCCCAAAAGTTTTGCTGATGTGACCCTAAAGACACACTTCTTGGGGTTTAGCCTGACATTGAATTTCTCTAACCGCGTGAAGATTTTGCCTAGAATATGTAGATGTCCTTCCCTAGTACCATATTTTTCCAAGATCTCATCCACGTAATCCTCCATGAAGGTGTCCATAATATCATGAAAGATTGTTTTCATTGCTCTTTGATAGGTGGCTCCTGCATTTTTCAGACCAAATGGCATGACATTCTAGTAGAAGGTTCCCCATGGACATGTAAAAGTCATTTTCTCTTGATCTTCTGGAGCTATTTTTATTTGATTGTACCTGAAGAAATCGTCCATGATTGACAACATGGCATGTCCTGCCGTCAAGTCCACAATGATGTCTATATTTGGTAATGGAAAATCATCCTTCGGGCATGCTTTATTCAGGTCCCTAAAATTCGTACATATCCTGATGCTATTGTCTGGATTTGAAATAGGTAAAATGTTTTATATCCACTCACTGTAGTCTATAGACCTTATGAATCTAGCATCCAACAATTTCTTTAGCTCTGTCTTTACCATCAATGTGATGTGGGGATGCATTTTTCTTAATTTTTGCTTGACAGGCTTGATTCCTGTGGGCAAAGACAAATGATGCATGAGTAGATTTGGATCTAAGCCTGGCATATCGGAATATGACCAAGCGAAGTTGATGCTTCTTTCCTTAAAGAAATTGATGAATTCTGGTCTCTCTTGATCTGTCATAGATTCTGCTAGATGTAGGATTTTTTCTTTTTCTTTAGTGCCGATGTTCATAGATTGTGTTGATTCTACCAGAACTGATGTCCACTCATGATAATATTCTGGAAGAGTGTCAAATCTTCCATCCTTCGGTGCTTCAAAAAGGTTTTCACCATTAGATGTATTCTTTATTTTTTTATTTTCCAGATCTAATGCTTTCATAGAATCGTTTTCACCATTAGATCTATTTTCCCTATTTTCACTTTTACAACTGGAAGATTTGACACCCTCCTGCTGAGTTGTGTTGTTATGATTATTATAGATAGAACTTGTACTAGGTTCATCATGACATAGAAAATTTACGATGGCATCATCATTTGAAAATTGTGGTACATTCAAAGGTTTGATAGGTTCCCAGTCAATAAGTTCAAGATGGATTAAAGGCATGAAGTCATCGGATTCAATTAGGTCAATGGAAGTGAGGGTTAGGACAACAATGTCATCATAGTTGTCATTGGTAATATTGAGATCAATGATGGTACCCTCTTCAAGATCGTCTAGTTCACTCAAATTTTGTTCGTCCCCACTTGAGTCATCGATATTTAGTGATCCTACTATGAATGGTCTAGACCTAGAGCCTTATCCCTCCTCACGCATAGGTGCATATTGTTGGACTACATCAACTTGAATATCAGTGAAAGATACATCAGAACCCAGATCCCACTCATATTCATTTGAATTTGTTTCAGAGCTATCTCTAATCTGAAGGATCCTTCCTAAAGCTTTCTTTGTCATCTCTTGTTTCTGTTCCTCAGTGTATCCTAGTCCTGGCTTCTCTTTTGAATGGAGAGTGAGGGGTTGAATAGGCTCTATGATTCCATCCTTTCTTAATCCAACAGGTCCTTGTCCCTCATAACCCATTTTTTCTAGGATAGCTTTCCCTTTGCCATATTTTTCGGTGTTGATATTGACATTCTTGATACTGATATTTGATTTCGAGGGTTCCTCATCTTTGTATAGCCAATCTAGGATTGCTTTGTTGTCTGATTCATCCTCTATGGTACTGGCTTTGACAAACCTTTCTTCAAGAATTGTGACTAGTAACGATGTTTGATGTTTGCTCATAGATGGTTGGCCATATGTCTTAGGAGATGGCATTAACTATGAAAGGTTAAGCGATTGTTCCATAGAATATTGCCTCATTCCCTTGTCTGTCAACTAGACTTGCTCTTGAAATTTTTGTGATAAAGAAGTTTGTGGATTCAGATTGTCTATTGATTGAGTTTCAACAGGACTTGTTTCTTTTTATTTATCCTTCTTCTCTACCCATTTGGTGGTGATACTTGGATTTTTTTCTTCGTTGGATGATTCTGAACTAGATGCTTCCCTGTTGTGAGGCACAAAGGTATCTTGAGAGATTCTAAGTGTGTCACAATGTTGAGGATAATTATAATCAGCACATATAGTCACCTCATGTCCATTTATTGGGAACTTTAAACATTGATGATATGTTGAAGGCACGACCTACATTTCATGGATCCATGGTCGTCCTAAGAGTATGTTGTACGTTAACTCTTTTTCCAATACTTGACATGCTATGTGTTTCATCATTGGCCCCACTTGGATGGGTAGCACAATTAATCCCTTACATGATCTTTCTTCCTCATCATATGCTTTTATAGTCATTTTCCTTTGGGCATCAATAGCATCATCGGAATACCCTAGTGCATGGATTAACTTGAGGGTGCAAATGTTCAGACCATCTCCCCCATCTATTAAGACCCTCTTGACGTGATGATTGTGGATTAAGACTTCGATATGGAGTGAGGTATTATGGGGATGGTTTAGTTAGAAATCATCTTGTTCAGAGAATGATAGACAATTTGGGGTAGTCAAATGCCCCACCACAGCTTGGAACTGACAAATATTTAGATTCTTTGGTACCGTAGTGGCCACTAGTGCTTGTTGTAAAACCTCCTTATGCGATGGTGATAATTTAAGGAGTTCTAGTATCGATATCTGTGTAGGAATGTTTTGTATTTGATCGACAATGTTATAATGAGATGGAGGTGGATAGGCATTTTTGGACCCAACTCCCTTTAACACTACCTTGGATTTCCCCCTAGTCATTAAATTTGTTTGTTGATAGTCTTGATGGTCTCTGATTTTTAAGAGGTTGATTTGATTTTCAGAGTTTTGTATGCTTGGGAGAAAATCCAAAGGGGTAGTGTTGTTGGTTTCATTTTCGTCAATGTTATGACCAACTATATGATCACTCTCTACTTCAGAAAGACAAAGGATTTTTTTGTCATAGATATGATTGATGTTCTTACCTTTGTTGTTTTCCGAGGATGATGCTTGTTTGTCATAGTTTGGAAAAGGGTCCTTGAAGGCCGAATGATCATTATTATTTTGAGGTCCTTCCACATATATTTTTTTATTGTTGATCAAATCTTGTACCGCATGTTTACATTCCATACAATTGTTGGTTTTGTGGCCTTTGTTATTATGGAAGTTGCAGTAATCTGCGTCATTCCACCATGGTGGTTTGACCTTTGGATCCCAAAATCTGGCTTCCCGTGCAATGATAAGGCCACTAGTGATTAATTATTTCATTGTTGATTCCATCATTTGGCCTAAAGGTGTGAACCTCCGCCGATTTGATGGTTTTTGATATGACTTTGTTTTTGTGACTTCATTGTTCTGTATGGCATTTGACTTGACAATTTGATCATTATTTTGATTCTTTGAAGTAGATGTTGTCAAGTTAAAAATCGGTTTGACATTTTGGGAATCATTTGTTGTTTCATTGGTAGTCGTGTTTTGATTCTTTTGCCAAAATTTTGGCTTATCACTGCTTGAGTATTGATTGGAGGAGTTATTTGTGTTATTTGTTTTATCGTTGAAATGCTTGATAACTCCTCTTTTCACTAGCACTTCTTCAATTTTAAGACTGTTTTCTATTAGTTTTTCGAATGTGGGAGGACATTGCAATTCAAGTCTATAACTCATTTCCTCCATCAATTTGTCAATGAACAACTCCATCTTTTCTTCCTCAAGAATGGATCGAGGATATCTAGTGAACAATCATCACCATCTTTGTAGAAAAGACAAGAACATCTCCCCTTTGTTTTTTTTTAGGTTATAAAGATCCTTTATTGTAACATCGTGTTGGATGTTAAAAGAATACTAGGAGATGAACCTGTTGACAAGTTCCTCAAAAGTCCTAATACCTAGTTGTAATTTTGAATACAATTCCATACATGATCCTCCCAAGCTCCTTGGGAATAATCTCATTAAGTAAGTTTCCTCTTGGGAAAACTCAAGGCTCATTGTTTTGAATTAGCGGATATGATCTATCAGATCCGTTCTTCCATTGTATTTATCATACTTTGGGAATTCACAGTGCTTAGGAACAGGTATCATACCAACTGTTGTGTCGAAAGGATAAGGACAAATGTCCTGTATCACATACCTTTTGGTACTCCCTTTTGTCATATCCTATATCTGTTGTTGTAACATTTGCATTTAGGATGTCAAAGCAGCAACTGGATCTATTGTTTGTGTGGGTTGCAGTATTTCAGTCTCACTTGTTCCAAGTGCTTCCTTCAGATGGTTTATATCAAAGTCCTTGGGAAGTTTAGCACCCGATTCAGCCAACATCAAGAGATATTTCTCCATGGCTTGTTCTAAGATCTTTTCCATAAATTTATGGAACTTGGGATCCTGTTGAGCTATTTGAATATCCTCTAGAGTTATTTCATTCTTATCATTTTGGTGCATATTGTTCCAAGGATTTTCCTCTGCCATTGCTTGCGATGTTTTAAGTTCTTGTTCTAAGAGTCTTATTATTTGGAACCTAGTGAAGATTGGCATACAAATTTTTGCTCTTTCTTTTGAAATGTTGATCTTCTATGCTAGAAAAATTTCAATTGAACTTTTAACCAAGTCGAATAAGATGACTGATCTTATTGATAAGACTCTATTAAAAATTTGGTTACTATACTTGGTTTCATGATAAAGGATGATAGTATCCCGATGATGAAACTTCAATGTAGTAATTGATTGTGTATTTGATTTGACACTTCTGATTTGCAAGATCTTTGTTTCAGTTGATAAGGTTGGAAATTTGTATAAACCTATCTGATTTTGGTTTTCTAGACAGTGATTCTGATAAAAATAAACTTGTGTTCTTGGTAAAAACTGTGGATAAATGACTGACTGACTGACTGGTATGATTTTTGAACTCTTTATTTTGAAAGTGCTAAATAGAGTACAGAGGTGCTATTTCACAAAAGTGCTAGAACAGAGTTTTGAAGCACTGAAATAGGAGACAGAAGCGTTATCTTGACATAAGTGCTAAAACAATGCCCGAAAGCGCTGGAAAAAGTGATGAAAGTGCTATTTTGACAGAAGCGACGAAATAGTACCTGAAAGCGCTGAAAAAATGATGAAAGTGTCATTTGATGGAAGCACTAAAATAAATAATGTAAGCGCTAAAACAATGCCCGAAAGCGTTGTTTTATAAAAGTGCTAAAATGGTGACCCAAAGCGCTGAAATAGGTTTCTAGAGTGCTAAAAACAGGACTTTAAGACTCTCTATTGTAAAATTTGATCTGGCCTTGTGGCATACTCTAGCATGGGTTGTGGAAAATAAGAATGGCGTATGCGTTGACTATGGTTGTGATACTGTGTGAGAGCTCTCCTTTGGAAGAAGGCTCATGCCTAGAGTGACTCTATAGCATAATCAAGAGTGTGACCCCTAGCAAAATCTTGATATCTGTGGATGAAGGTTCTATGTTGTAAAAAGATTTTTCGATTCTGATATAGAAAACGCCTTCTTCTTACATTATCTCTATAACTGAAAGGTTTCTTGGGTTTGGTGATTTTTATTTTTCTCTTGACAAATGTGGTGGACTTCCACTTTCGAATCATGAATTTCTTGACCTAACTTGACTTGTTGTTTTCAGGATGATCTGTAATCTTTTAATGAATTTGTGAAAACACAACAAGCAATTTGTGAGATAATTGTTTTAAATTGAATAGATCGTGTATGTTCAAGAACCATGAATGGTCCTTATTGGTTTTCACAGGTTGCTTTGACAAATGTACACAAATCAGACAGACTCACACTTAAGGACAAATAGGTCATCATTATACTCACAACCCACATCTTGAAATTGTGTTGACGCACACAGCCATGTCACCCCCTAGAGGGCACCCATGTTTTTGTCATTTCCAGGCGCATACTCATAGTTGGATTTCTCGTCCTCTGAGCAAACGGTCCTTGGCAATTATATGTTGAGTGTCTTGGGGGCAGATTCTTCCCTCCCCTTGCACCGTGAGTATGACAATGTTTGGTTACTGACTCGGCGGGATACTACTCTATGGTTCGTAGATAGGGCTTTCGTGTGGTGCGGCAATTGATAAACTCCCTCAGGAGACCTCCCAATCTTTAGAACAAATATTTTGGGGATGGTTATCTTTCTCACTACCATCAAGTTCGACTTTCATCAATAACTTGCATTTTGATTATAGTGGGTTGGAATCCTTGGCTTTAGGCTTTCCCACTTAGGTCATTCCCGTAGCATGAGTACTTTTTCCCACTATGGCAGGCCTTCTAAAGGATTTAATAAAGCGTAAATAGCATGAAATAAAGATGAATCTGGCACTTTGATCACCCGATTAAAGGGAGAGCATAAGCCTAATCACCACAACAAGCATAGCATATAAGTTTTTTAGTTTTAAGCCCAAAAAGATAGATTTTCTAATCTATGTGAAGATTTTGCTTCACAAAAATCATGATGTTGTTTCTAACTTATACTGCAAAAGTGCAATGACTACCCTAGGATTGATACATTTTAAAAACCAGAATTGACTAACCTAGGATTGATCAATTTTAGAAACCACAAGTGGCTACCCTAGGATTGATAAATTTTAGAAAACTAGGAATGGCTCCCCTACGATTGATAAATTTTTATCTAATTGTGAAAAAAAATTAAAATCTGGCCATTGTCGTGTCGGATCCAGACTGAATTTACAAAAGTGCTGAAATAGTCCACCAAAGTGCTATAACCTTTACCTAATGTGCTAAACTTGAAAGCATCGAAATAGAACACTGAAGCATCGAAATTTGCCATGGAAGTGCTAAATTAGCTTTTTTGCAAATGAGTCACCGAAGCGCCGAAACAGGTCACAAAAGCGCTAGAGTTGAAAGCGCTAAAAGTTTTGACGGATGCGCTATAGTCTCATGGAAGCTTTGAAACAGAGCACAGAAGTGCCATAGTTTTTCACAGATGCGCTATAGTATTTGACGAAAGCGCTCAAACAAAACACGCCGGAAACCTACATGACACTTTTCAGAAAAATTGATAAAAATTGGGGTTAATGCCCCTTGGTGGGAACCAAATTGTAAGTTTTAATAAGGTGTAAAGCACTAGACACTTCTTAATACAACATTATATCAAAGACAAAGCAAATTGAAATAATTCAAAACAATAATCTCCTGAAAGCATCATATTGCTCTCTATCTCCAAAGATTTATTAAATCATTGTAGCTCTCAGATCGTGTAAGCAATGTGACTGTTAAAATGACTATCTGAAGAATGAGAAGGATGCTAAATATAGGAAACTACTCCTATATGATGATTTCTAAATGATCAAAAGAAACTAAATTAATCTTGACATGAAAATTCACAAATGAAGCTAATGGAGGCAGCATGATATGAAAAGCTTGATTGTTGGATGCTTGGATGTTGGATGCTTGAATTCCTGCAAAGTAAGAGTGCATAAGTTAAGATTATCTGGATCCTTTTCTTGGTTGAATGAGGTTGTATTTATAGATTTCCTAGCTGTAGAAATGCACAGGGATGGCAAAGAGAGGTTTGGATTCAATCTAGAGGATTGAATGGTGAGAGATGGAGGAGATTGAGAGATTTTTGGTGATTGTCTCTACCCATGAAAACACTAGTCAAGAGAAGAGGAAAGATTGATGGAGGAGGATTGAGAGATAAATTTGCAATTTGTCTCCAATTCTTCCCGTGAAGTTTCAATCAATTAATATGACATGATTTTAGACATAAATTAGACATAGGATATCTAATTCAATTTTGAGGAAATATAGATGGAATATTCTTTATGCCTTAATTTTAATATTTTTGATTTATTTAAATTACCAAAAAAGGATTAAATAATTTAATAAAGCAAACTATAGGATTTGTTTATTAAATTAAATAGAAGAATATGGAAATTTAATCAATAAAGTGCTTAATCTTTATTTAATTAATTTAAGATCGATGTGATAGAATAAAATAGGGATTTGATAATTAAATCAAACAAAGTATTTAATTTTGTTTATTTAATTAAGATGAGATAATAGAAGAATTTAGAAGAATTTAAATGTGAACTATATAAATAAATATTTCTATTTATTTAAACACTAGAGGAATTTAGGATAATTAATCAAATAATTTGTATTTCATTAATCAGATTCTCCAGACAAATTTTAGGTGTATACAGTACAAAATGAGGAAAACCTAAAAATCAAATGCTTAAGGTCTGATAGAGCTGGAGAATTTACTTTTGGTGAGTTTAATGCATTCTCTAAAGAACATGGCATAAAGAACATTATTCTACTCCTAGAACCCCTCAACAAAATGGAGTTGTGGAAAGAAAGAACCAGACTGTTCAAGAGGCTGCTAGAACTATGACGAAACAAGCAAATATTACTTATGTGTATTAGAAAGAAGAAATCCACATTGTTTTCTACATTCTTAACAGAGTTCAGATCAAAGGTAATATCACTAAGACTCCTTATGAGTTATGGACTGGAATCTTTCTTGGATATTCAAATAACAGCAAGGTATATAGATGCTTTAATAAGAGACTGAGGAAAATAATTGAAAGTGCTAATAAAAAGGTTAATGGAGCTATGTATAGACCAGTGGAAATAAATGAAGTTGAGCTTGATGAATCTATCTATGGGAAAGTGCAAGAAGAAGAAAAGGAAGAGAAAGAACAAAGTGATGAAGAGGAGATTTCAAAACCTATACCTAAGACTCCTAAATATGTACAGATAAATCATCTAGAGGAATAGATAATTGGAGACATAAGTGAAGGTGTGAAGACAAGAATCAAAGTGGTTGAGATAAATAAAAATTTACTTTCTAAGATAGAACCTAAGACTATGACTGAAGCATGTAATGATGAAAGTTGGGTTAAAGAAATTAAAGAGGAACTGCAACAGATAGAAAAGAATGAGACATGGGAACTAGTCCCTAGACCTGCAAACAAGAATGTAATTGGTTCAAAATGGGTATTCAAAAACAAGTTGAATGAAGATAATGAAGTGGTAAGGAATAAAGCAAGACTTGTATGTAAAGGATATTCACAAGTTGAAGAAATAGATTTTAAAGAAACTTTTGCACTAGTAGCAAGAATAAAGGCCATTCGGATGTTCTTGGCATTTTCATCTCATAAAGACTTCAAGGTGTATCAGATGGATGTCAAGTCTGCATTTCTGAATGGAAAACTAGAAGAAGAAGTATATATGGAGAAACTAGAAGGTTTTTTGTTGTCAGACAAACCGAACATTGTTTTCAAATTAAAGAAGGCATTATATGGACTTAAACAAGCTCCCAGAGCTTGGTATGAAAGGTTGGATAGATACTTGACAAAGCAAGGATTCAACAAAGGGTTTGTAAACAACAATGTTTACTTCAAGGTTGAGAAAAACAAAATGTTGATAATTTTGGTATATGTCGATGACATTATCTTTGGTGGAAATGAAGGTATGTGTAAGAAATTTGCAGAAGAGATGCAAAAGGAATTCGATATGTCTATGATTGGTGAGTTGAATTTCTTCCTTGGACTTCAACTAAATCAAATTGACAAAGGGATATTCATTTCACAATCTAAGTATGTTAAGGAATTGTTAAAGAAGTTTGGAATGGATGAATCCAAACCAATCTGTAGCCCTATGGTAATCGGGTGTAAGCTACGTAAGGATGATCAATCTGCTAAAGTTGATGAGAGAATGTATAAATCCATGATTGGTGGATTATTGTATCTTACTACTACTAGATCGGATATCATGCATGCAATATGTTTAGTTGCAAGATTTCAAGCAGAATCAAAGGAAGCACATGTTACACTTGTGAAGAGGATACTCATATATCTTAAGGGAACTCCAGATTATGGGTTGTGGTATCTGAAGGATAATGATTTCACTTTAAATGCCTACAGTGATGTAAATTGGGTTGGTTGTGAAGATGACCAAAAGAGTACAAGTGGTGGTGCATTCTTCCTTGGAGGAAGATTAGTTTCATGGTTTAGTAAGAAATAAGACTCAAATTATTTATCCACTATAGAAGCAGAGTATATTGTAGCAACATCCTATTGTACATAGGTACTTTGGGTGAAGCAAACCTTGATGGACATAGGTGTTGTGAGTACTGAACCTATCTCTATACTCTATGACAATACAAGTGCTATAAACATTTCAGAGAATATAGTGATGCATTCCAGTACAAAGCACATATCTATCAAGTACCATTTCTTGAGAGAGAAGGTATTGCAAAATGAAGTTAGACTTGAATATGTACCTACCAAGGAACAAATTTCTGAAATATTCACTAAGGCCCTTCTGAAAGATACTTTTGAGTATCTCAAGGGAAAGTTAGGGGTTACTACCCCTCCTTCTTTGAACTAAGTGCACATGAAGGTGCATCAATCCAGTGGATTCACATGTTCTTTTGATTTGGACTGATGATTGAGGTCTACTCTTCATGGAGACTAGAGAAGTGCATTGCTCCAGTATGTGATGTGAGTGTACTCCTAAGGGGGAGTGAACAGAGCTTTTTATGGCAAGAGTTTTTATGCAGAGTTTCCTTTTCCACTGATGTGAAAGGGGGAGAGAGAATCATGTGAAATTTTTATGCTTGTGCGGGTTGTCATCTTTGAAGATCATGTATGTTGTCTTTGATGGTATTTCACATCATGTGTTACCATTAATGAAAAAGGGGGAGATTGTTGCATGTATGGATGTGTTTGGTGATGTTTTCATTGATGCCAACATAGTTCAAGTTGATTGCAAATAGTACTTGTATAGTTGAGATATTGTAGAAGTGCTTAGAGTAAATGGAGCTATATTTATCAAGTTGTAGTGTTTTTTTCCAAGTGCTTTTGAGACAATTTTAGAAATAACAAAGGCGGTGTTGAAGTGTATGTTCTGAGTGTGCTTTGGTATTATGCTCTGCATTTCTCCTATGTTGATCCTATGCCTGTGTGGATTTTTAGTTATGTTCATAAGATTCAATGGATAATATATCCCGATTTTCAGCTTCTAATTCATTGGAGAGTGAAATATGTGTTCACCGATGTGTGAACTGGTTTGGCAGAACTATTTGCTTCAGGATTGGGAGAAATTTTTTGGCTCCACACTCTTGTGGTTTATGGTTTCAGATCTTGTAGATCTGGGAGATGATTCATTTTTATCGTTTCTTCTATTTTGGAAAACATGCTTGTGATTTGGAACTCCGAAAGACCTACTCCAGAGCTCCTGTGCATTGCTCGTTGGTCCGGTTGGACTATTGAAGAAGTTTCTATGAAAGAAAATTATTGTAGTTGCTACGGATGTACCTGAAGTATTCTTAGAGATGGTAAAATATTTGGTGAACCATGTTGAGTGATCCATGTGTGATCATCATGTTGGAGATGTGTGTACTTCAAATATCATTGGTGTTTTCATTAGGTTTGGCCAACCTGGTGTCTTCACATTACATTAGGTTTTTTCATCGAATTAAGGAAGCCTGTGATCAATCCAAGATGTTGTTTGGGTCCCAAATTAAATATGTAATTAGTCCTCTCTCATTCTTATCCACCGTAGGAATGTTGAGTAGCCAACCTAATTTTAATTTGTAAGTTGAAATGGTATAGCCTACCTTGGAGAATTTTTCTAGAGTTGAAGATGGTATAAAAGCAAATCAAGTTGTTTAAAAATTTATATCCATCCATCCATGAATCGTGCAATAAATTGAAGTGTGCAAACAAGCACAAAAAGAAGAGTGTGGAAGAGCGAATTGAGGAAGAAGTACTTTAAGGTGTTAGATTCCTGAAAGTAGTGAGTTGATGGTGTCTACAATCTACTGATCAAGTTGCAAATGTGTGGAACCTTAGTAGTGGATCTTCATTTATCTTCTTTTTTTTTGTAGGTAGTGAGCCTTTGTACCTAGGTAGTGAGCCCTCTAGCAATGAGCCTCTGTATTTGGTGTTGCATTACTACTATATTGTGAGTTAATCCTCATCATGGTTTTTCCCTCATTTGGTTTTCCACGTAAATGTGGTGTCTCTAGTGTCTGCTTTCTGTTATTTTCATTTCATGTTTACACTTAATAACAGATTGAAGTTAAAGTGAAAAGATTAAGTTCAAAAATAAAGTGATTTGATACAATTGATTCACCCCCCTCTCATTTGTCTTGTGCATTTCAACAAATCGTAGTACCATGGGTTAAACAAATCAAGCTTGCAGTATAAAAGTAAGGATCCCACTACCTCTTGGTGAAAATCAAAGAAGCATGCAGTATAGCAGTTTATACCCCTCTATCCTATGGAAATTATAGAGAGTGGTGGTGATAAATTGGTATTAAATGTATGAATCACATCAACTATCCAATCTTGTAAAATCAATGGTACATGTTCAAACTCAAACTACTAGAAAAATATTTGGCATAAGGTTGATATTAATTTTGACATGACTGAGCTTAGAAGCCATTAAACCAAGAATTCGATATTCTCTTTACACTCATTTGCAAAAAATTATCATACAAGGAGTTGGGATTTTAAGAAGGTTGAGCTCTGCAACCATCGTAACTTGGGTAAGTGCACAAAACTCTTGTGAGTTAAGTTTTACGAGTACTAGATTGTTTGGAATTCTACATTTCAGAAGTATAGGAGAAGTAAGATAGTTAAACTGTGAATTATTCTTTACGAGTACAACATTGTTTGGAATTTTGCATTTCGGATACACTAGGAGAAGTAAGATAGTTAAACATCATGTCGCCCAAGAAGAAAGATCCTGAAACTAAAAAGGACATCATGCCACCCAAGAAGAAAGAACTTGAAACTAAAAAGGAAAAATCTAAGGTTAAAAAGAGGTCCTTACACCAGTCTATCATGGATATACTCCCTGAATCAGTTGAGAGAGGATTTAAGAATCATTTTAATGATGTAGAGATTCCCTAATCCCTATATCCACATGGGAGCTATTCTAGTACTTTTATGACAAAAGGGAGGGCAATATTCCAGTGTCAAATCCATGGGAATTAGATTTGGCCAAGTTAATTGTCCAAAATTTTTTAATAGATGTAGATTTCATCAAAGTATTGGCTCAGAGTTATCATCCTACTACTAGGTCTATGAGATTTCTAGATGGTTTACCATTAGTTGTGTTGACTAAAGCAGTCAGCATTGAATGTTTTGACCTAAATAAACAAGCCCTGACTAAAATTGATTTGCAAAGAAGTATAGAAGAATATACTAGATTGAGGAAAACCCATAGAAGTGATGAAGTCCCCATTTACATGAAAAGGGTGTGAACAATGGGGTGATTCCTATATCCCCTTCTACTACCAAACCATTTGAAGTCTTAGATTTCTAATTATATTTCAAGAAAGCCTACTTTTCTCTCTGTCAAGTACATGGGATAGATGCAGAAGAGTGAATGCCAGTTAGTTTAATGATGATCTCTATGAGGATCCAAAACCTTGAGATGAAAATTTGAAATGATTTTGCCTCATATCTTGAGAAAGCATTGCATGAAGCATTTTTGCAAGTCAGGGAAAATAGAGCCCCCATAACATTCAGGCAATATTCTTTGTTGTGCTACTTGATATTATACCAGAATAAAGATAGATGGAGCAAAACTATGTGTTTGGGTCAAATTGACAAGCAATTGAATTTGTTGCCAGTGCAACTATGGTGTTATATATGGGACAACATATGTAAGAATTCAAATTATGTGATATTCTATGATGAGTATGTGTAGAAAATTATGAGAGTTCTTGGGCAACAACCACCAAGAACACACACACTTGTGCTATAATTTTTAAGACCTTTGGCTTTGAAACCTGAGCAAGGCCATACTCATAACTTCAATAATTGGTTTTTTCTACCAGATACCACAATAATCAGGATTTATGGATGCCCACAGGCACCACATATACTGCCAAAGTTTGTCCCCCTTTGACCTGCCTTTTTAGAGTTCATGTGGAATATTCTATGGATGGAAAAGAATGTCATGAGTAAACAAAGGAAGGGTACATTTCTACCCAGTTTGACATGTTGGCAACTATCAGTGGGATTCGATACACTTGAAGAGTTACAAAATTATCTAAAATAAAGGTACTCCTTATAGTCTAGAAAGGAAAAATATTTTGACCTTGAGGGTCACATGAATTTTGTAAGATGCACCATCCTTACCAAGACTATGGTTACTCACCAGATTGACTATGAATAAGATGTAATCAGAAATTTTTCACTCCTCAATAGGTATATGATAAGAGAAGAAAATGGAAACTTATGAAAAGGCTTGAGGAAGATAGAAAGATGAAGCACAGTGATTTCTTGGGTTATTTCGTATAGGAAGCAGATCCTGACAAGAGGATTGATATGATAATTGATAAGTTTTATGAATTATATAAGACTGTAACATATATGGGGAAACTTTCCAAATTGTGTCCCAAAAGGTTGAGTGATACTATAGTTACAAAACCAACTCCTAATATTTTTTTAGTATGTCATGCTTCTCCAAGATCGCCTCCTAAACAACCACCTTCTAAAAAACAAGACACAAGAGATAGAGCCACTTATTTCCTATGAAATAAGTGAGGAGGTTGGAGATACAAAAGAAGTAGTTAATGTGTCAAGACATTTCAAGGATGATGTTGTAGTGGACCAACCTATGCTTGAAATTGAAGCCCACAAGCCTGAAGCTAGAGATGATATTGAGGTACAAGGAGAAAGAGAAATGAATGAGGATGACATGGTAGCTGCAGCTCGCAAGTTCTTGGAAGATGATGAATTTATCAAAACCCCTGAATTTAAAGACTTTTGGGTTAAGATGAAAATGAGAGAGTTTGAAGCAAGGGTTGAAAGTAATAAGATGGGAGCTAAGGAATCCCAGCATGACCAAATAGTAGCCCAAACTTATAATGAATTAAGGATTGATAATATTGATGTCAGTCCACAAGAGGCTAGAGAGATGATTTTGAAAATTAATATACTTATAGTCCCTAGTATGGAATTAAAGAAAATATTTTTACTTGATCAAGTGAGAATGCAAGAGAACCCAATGCTAATTTTTAATTTTGACTCAGATGAAGGGGTAAGTGGCATAGTGTATAACCCTAAGATTGAAACCTTGGCATTATGGGCCAAACAAAGGAGTACACAAAAACCAAGGTTACTAGATGTAGTGCAGGAATTGAAAGGGACAACTATGGTGAAAACATTAAAGGATACATCTCCTCTAGAAATTCCAACCATGAAAATTCATTCATCTATGTTCACCTGAGCTGCAGTTAAGGAGATGGAAGCTAGATTGGGAGAGTACAAAAAGGAACAAAATTTTTAAATGATGAATTCAATAAATTGTTCATGGAAAATGTGAAGTTGAAGGAACGATTGAAGTAGAAATCCCCTCACAGCACAAGGAAATAATGTTATACGAGTGTCCTCTTGCTCCACTAGTTGATATAGAAAGTGATTCTACTAAACAAGTGAGCATTCTTAGACAAGAGATTGAATATTTAAAGAAATCCAACAATGAGGGTAAGGAAGGAGTAAATAAGAAAATTTGTAATGTTTTAGAGAACTTCCTTGAGCGTAGGATAAAGCTAATTGTGGATAAGTTGGAAAGTGTGTATGATTGCTACAACTCACTGACATAGGCAATTGATCATATGAAAAGACATCTACCCATACTAGATCCCCCTTTTAAGAAGTAGAAGCCCATACACCACACATTGGTAACCTTGTGTAGAATATTACAGAGGAGTATTGAGGCTCCTACAACATTAAAACCTACAAATAAGATGGCAAAAATTGTTATAGATGAATTCCAATATATGCAAGGAGAGGACCAAAAGATCATAACAAGAATAGATTCATTTCATACTCTAAATCAGTGGTTTGTGCCAAACCTATTGAAAGATGATGACCACTTGAAGGACCTCAACGAATGGAAGAGTAAATTTGGCCATATTCTTCCCCAGTGCATCACTTGCATACAAAAGGATGGTGAGTTGATTCTTGATAGGTTCGACTTAATTGTGGATGGAGTAATAGCGTTGGATGTTGGATATTCTAAGTTTATCATGGATGGCAGGGTGTTACTAGATAGTCGATGGAAGATTCACCTTACAAATATATTGAAAATTAAAGAATACAAATGGCCACATGATTATACAATGTATGAGTGGGAGAAGAGGTATATGGGTCCTCCCCCCAAATAGTAGGCCTTGGGGATGTCACAGTGGAAGAACCACACATTCAAATACACTAATATGGAGAAAGGACCTTGAACAAATCTTCAGTGATCATGGATGTCTTATGGAGATTAACGAACTATGATTTCATGAGTGTTATAGACTTCATTAGTTATCTACTTTCTCCATTTTATGTTTTAATAAAAACTAATGTTTAGTATAGTTTATACGAAGAGACATGAATTTTGAAAATATGCCATATTTTGTAATGGTCTAAATTTGTTTGCTTCTCTTATAAAAGAGAAACCAAGACCGAATTTTGATAGCATCGTCATAGGCATTTATATAAACATATATGAGGAGACTTATGTTCTATTGTAACATCTATTTGAAGCAATCAATGGACAAGAAGATTTAATATGGTGCTTGAGTTATGGTCTCAATTATTTGTTGATAATACTATGTATGATTGGATCTTTTATGTATTTTAGGTTGGAATATAGCGATATATTATGAATTGGTATCAATTATTTGTTCATACTCATCTGTATTGTTGATTACATTGCATTGCACATCTTTCAAACTCAAAGAATTACTTCACATTGCATAACTAATAACTAGATGTTGATAAATGACAAAATTTTAATTACAATATAGTTTTTACAAAGCCAACCTAAGCAATTATGCAATTACTTCACATTGCATAACTAATAACTAGGAGGAGCTGACAATTGCATTTTCTTGTCATGGCATTCCATGAGACCACATTTCTTTGAGGAATTTTTCAAACAGTTCACTACCTTGTCTATGCTACCAAATTTTTTATACATATTGTCTACCAAAGCATTTTATCAAATAGTTCACTGCCTTGTTTCTATGGCTAAAATCCTAAAACAAGTTCTTCAAAAAAGCTATGGATTCTTGGAAAAAATCTATCAAAGCATAATAGTAAACAATAGCATAGACAAGGCATTGAACTGGTTGAAAAATGCCTCAAAGAAATGTGGTCTCATGGTGATTGAATGCCATGAAAATCCATAACAATTTTTTTGTCATGGCATTCATCATGGAGTTCCATCACCATGAGACCACATTTATTTGAGTCATTTTTTCCAAAGTTCATTGCCTTGTCTATGCTACCACATTTTTCATACATGTCTATCAAAGCATTTTATCAAACAGATCACTACCTTGTTGCTATGGTTGAAAGCCTAAAACATGTGATTTCAAACAAGCTACGGATGCTTGGAAAAATATATCAAATCATAATAGTAAGAAAAAAGCTATGGTCTCATGTTTTTTTTTTGGCACAAAAATCAGCGTGATTTTATTTGCATTTTTTTGCAGGTTTTCAATGCATTTTTTTGGCAATTTTGCTATTTGAGATGGGGAAAAATATTTGCCGATAGTTTTGTGCATTTTTTAATTATAGGATTCTCACGGTTAGTGAAAAAGGTAGTGTTCATGAAGGAATGGAAAATATGCATAGATCCTTTGAATTATACCCGTACTATGCAATGGCATTGAATCATTTAGCAAACCATTTTTTCTTCACAGTGCAACATTTTCTTGTGGACTAATTGACTAAGACAACTCTTGTTTCAACTGGCCACCCTCTCATGAAATCTCATTCATATTATAATTTTACATGATCTTATCAGAGTAAATTTGATTATGACACCACTAACTGCTACTACATGGCATCAGTCAAGGAAAGCTAGAGGCCACATGATTTTGTGGACAGGTTCAATTGAAGCTAGGAGATCTTAAGAGTTCTCTCTCAAATTTTGAAAAGGTTCTGGAGGTCCACCCTGAGAAGTGTGAGAGCTTAAAAGTTGTAGGCCATATATATTCTCAACAAGGGTAGGCATATAAGGCTTTGGAAATTTTAAGAAAGGAAACTTGCATAGATCCATGTGATGCCCATGCATTTATCAAGATTGGTGAGTTATTAATATCGACAAACCTCAGTGCAGCCTTAGATTCTCTTAAGATAGCAAAGTCTCTTCTAAGGAAGAGAAGAGGATAATTACCTATTGAATTCTTAAACAACATTGGGGCTCTTTATTTTGAGCATTATGAACAAGATTTGGCTCAATAAACTTTAATGGAGGCATTAAGAAATGGCATTTGGGTTAAATTCATAAATAAAAGCCCTAGTGCCAATTATGTAATTTTTTCTACTTGTTTTAAGGATATGGAATTCTTCCATCGAATAGACGAAGGTGGTGTTTCACTTGAGTTACCATGGGATAAAGTCACAACACTATTTAATCTTTCTAGGTTATTTGAACAACTACATGATACTGAAAAATCAAATCTTTTATTCAGGCCAAAATTGTTCAAGTTTCCTGATTATATGGATGCATATCTACATCTTCTAGCCATGGCTCAAGCTCGGAGTGAGATCCAGCTAAGCCTAGAATTGATTTGGGATGCACTTAAGGTGGATAAAAACTCATCAAATTCTTTATGTATTCTTGGCAACATAGAGCTGAAAATAGATGACTGGCTTAAATCAAAAGAAATAATTAAAGTAGCACACCAACTTGTCTTAGCTAATGAAGAAAAATAAAAAGTTGATGAAGAACGAAGGATTCATATGAAAACGAGAAAGCAAGAGGAAGAACTTCGGTGGGTGATGCAAGAAGAGGATCAATTTGAAAATGTGAAGAAATTATGGAAGAGTAAGTGTAAGGATAGGGATGATCATGATCATGAGGTTGGTTAGTCTAAGGAGAAATAGAAGAAGAAAAAGAAGAAAAAGAAGAAGGATAAGGACCACAAGGCTTTTTATTCTTATATGGTGGAACCCGATGTTTCCATAGAAGATGAGGAAAATTATATGAGCGATAAGGCACAAGATGATGCAAAAAATTCGCAAGATCTTCTTGTAGCTATAGGTCTAGAAGACTTTGATGATGGTGAGACAAATTCTCTAGTTTCAAAAAAATCATGAAGGAGACATGCGTACTTTGATTTTGAAGATGATGAACCATTACAAAAACAGGGTCTAAGAGAAGATGATCCATATGATGATGATGTCTAGGCTTCCTGAGCTTTAACCAAACCTAGCTCCTATTTTCCAAATAAAAAATTCCCAAGGCCCATGGGAAATTAATGATGAGCATTTGAGTTTCAACAGACTAAAATAGGTTTCCCATAAAAAACAAGAAAGAGGAAAAATGAAAAGATAACATACAGATGATTCATTTGAGGTTTTTGATAAGATATCATTTAACTATGTCAAATAGATTTGGAAGGGAGAAAACATATTTGATTGAATAAAATTTTGGCACATCCTATCCATCATCATTGTATGCATCATCTTCTCTTGGAATCAATTGAAACTCAAATTCTCATAATTCATTTCCCATGGGTGTTGGGGATTTCTCTCTTGGAAAATAGGAGCTAGGTTTGGTTAGAGCTTAGGAAGCCTAGACATCATCATCATATGGATCATCTTATCTTGGACTCTATTTATACAATGGTTTATCATCTTTAGAATCATAGTATGCATGTATCCTTCATGATTTTGTTGAAACTAGAGAATTTTTGTCATCATCATCGGAGTCTTCTAGACCTGCAGCTGCAAGAATATCTTGGGAATTTTCTACCTCATCATGTTCCTTATCACTCATATATTTTTCCTCATCTTCCATGGAAACATTAGGTTCCTCCATATAAGAATCATAAGCCTTGTGGTCCGTATCCTTTTTATTTTTCTTCTCAGACTGACCAGCCTCATCATCATCATCATCCTTATCCTTACGCTTACTCTTCCATAATTCCTTCACATTCAAATTACTCCTCTTGTTTCATCACTCGCCAAAGTTCTTCCTCTTTCTTTCTCCTTTCCATCTGAATCATTTTGTCTTCATCAGCTTTTTGTTTTGCTTCACCATCCAAGATGAGTTGGCATGCTACATTAATTGTTTCTTTTTCTTTGATCCTGTCAAATATTTTTAGTTCCATCTTTCCAAGCATAAATAAAACATTTGATGAGTTTGTATCCACCTTAAGTGCATCCCCAATCAATTCTAGGCTTGGTACATTGTAGAAACAAATTCCAAGAGAAGATGATGCATACAATGATGATGGATAAGCTACCTTAAAATTTTAGTCAATCAAATATGCTTTGTCCCTTCAAAATCCATTTGACATAGTTAACTGAGATCTTATCAAAAACCTCAAATGAATCATCTGTATGTTATTTGTTCATTTTTCCTCTTTCTTTTTTCTTATGGGCAACCTATTTTAGTCTTTATTTTAGAATATTTTTTGTGTCCTTCAATGTATTATGCTTTATCTTTCTATCAAATTCTAGATTAAAAGAACCTATAATTGAAAATATATTAATTAATCTATTTTTTATTTTACAATCCAAAATAGGTGGATTAAATTATTCTATTGTTAAACAAATCTTGTACAATGTAATGTCCCCTTTTCGAAAAGAAACCAAGTTGAAACTCAAATTCTCATCGTTCATTCCCATGGGCCTTGGGGATTTTTCTCTTGGAAAAAAGGAGTATAATAATAACTCAATAGGATCTTAATGTCATAAATGTTGAAGTTCACAAGACAACTAAGAGGGGGGTAAATCAGTTGTATCAAATCACTTTACTTCTAAACTTAATCTTTTTACTTTCACTTCAATTTGTTATTAACTGTAAACATGAAATGCAAATAATAGAAATCAAACACCAGAGACACTAGATTTACGTGGAAAACCCAATGAGGGAAAAACCACGATAAGGATTAACTCACAAAATAGTAGTAATGCAATACCGAATAAAAAGTGTCACTACCAAAGGGATCACTACCCAGATACAAAGGCTCACTACCAACAAAGAACTCACTATCCAAAAGGAGGCTCATTGACTATAGAAAAAGAAAAGATGTAACTGAAGATCCTGTTGGTGTTTTAAAATGCAACCCAGCTAAGGCTTTGTAATTCCCTAAGAGGTAGCCAACCTCTATACTCAAGAATTAACAAAGCCAAGTGGCTAACTAACAAGATTCAGTCAAACTTGGCATCTCCTACACTTCTGGCTCTGTGAAACCAAGGAGGGTTTTCCTAAATGTGTTCATACAAATATTTCATAACTTGGTAAGAACACATCTTCAAATAGATACAATCCCCACTAACACAATTACATAGTAATTATCCTGGTTGTGGCAAACCAAAGAATAACAACAATTATCTAAAAGCAACAGGACTGAAACTTATCATAAGATTTATGTCTCCAATGAGACAAGGTTTCATGTATTAAATTTGTTCAGATTGCAACCACTATGCTTAGAACCATAGCTATGTACTCTCAAACAGGGATCCTAAAGAAATTATCCAGTGTCTCATCCATTGGGCAGGAGTCATATAAAACATAACCCAAATTTTTTGAATATATCACCATAATGATTTACACCATGATATTTTCAGTTGTCAAAAGAATACTACTTAAGGAATCCTGAAGATGAAATCACAAATCTACAGCTCATTTTAAGCAATTTAATTAACTCATTAAGTTAAAGCATGAAAATGAGATACACACTCAAATATACCATTGAAGCCAAATGAATATATCATTGATAAAATCAGTCACAACTTATGACACAAAACCAGGAGAGCAATTGTTCTAATAGATTGTTACTTATTGCTTCAGTATCTATAATTGCATAGGCATAGCCTACTTGTGTTATAATATTCCTACCCTAGATAAAACATGCTAGCTAATATCTTTAGCAAAACCTTCAATAAACAAACTTTTCTATACAAAAACTAAGCCACAGGATACAAAAATCTGACCCTTAACAATGAGCCATGAAATCTCCTTTATAGGATAGGAGAGCAACAAGCATCGGGCTACATTGTTAGTTTCAAAATGAATTTCATTAAAAAATGAAATTTGAGTTCACATTCCTCATCATTCGCAAACAATGTGTCTATGATCCGAGGAATCAAAAAATGGTTACACCCAGTAACCAGTCGGAGAACAAAAAGAGAGTGTGCCACGCACACGCACATCCACATCTACAAGACAAACCACTAGGAGAAATACCACCCATGAGCAACACACCCAAAACCAGCAATCATTTAGTCAACACACGGCCCCGATACAATTGACCGCTTTGTGTTCTTTCCTTAATTGGAGGTGGAACCACTTTCTTCTTTTCATCCACATCAGCACAAACTTCAGCAACTTGGCACGGTGCCATTGCAGTTATTGGTGAAACTGCAAGGACCTCTTCATCAACACTCATGATCTTGGTCAAGGCCGCAAGATAACAGCGATAGTCTGAGTCAGTCTCAGACCCATCACTGCCAGAACTTGAAGAAAGCACAACAATGAAATTACAACACCCCGACCTCCTGCCCATACCTTGGACACTTTCCTCAGGAACATCCGGAGGACACTGTTCCTTTAATTGTCGCGAACTCCCTGCACCTATCCTTGCACTTCGACGTGGATCGGACTTATCCATTGAAGAAGTGTAGCTTAGAGACTGCAAACAAATCCACCACCTGCCAACTCAAAAATTGCAATGATAATATAGAACAATTCAACAAATACTTATAGAGTAATCCAGTGCAGGGAGTATTAATTTCCCAAATGCTCGCATGAGTATGCGAACGGTTAGTGGCTGATATTTCCACCACAAATTTATTTCAGACATATAGTGCATCATTGTATTTATCAAGAGGTTACCTTTCGCACGCAAGGAAATCAGGAAAAAATCCTCTAAAAAAACCTGCGCTATTAATAAAAAAAAGTTTTAGAGAGTAAAAGCTCCTCACACGGATGATCAGTATCCCCTTTTGAAATTGCACCGTTGATGTGGAACAAACCTGGCAAGTCGGACGACTCAGATTGAGTCAACGATCGTTGAAGATCCACATCACCACCTGGAAAAAAACATAGCCCACAACAACAGGAGGTCACAATTGGACAATAGGCCCCACCTAGCCCCGTTGCTTCAAGAGCCAGTCCACGTGTCGCCTTTTCGCAAACCTCGCATTACTTTAGCAATATTTACTCTGCTCGTGCAAGGCCTACAAGGGATGGTAATTTTTAATCCATGTCATTAAAATTCCACTAGTGAAATGATACCCACCTATCACTGTTGGTGCCTTGGGAAAAGACCCCACTCCTCTGTATATGCTAGATGGCGTCACCTCTCAGACCTCGCACTACTTTAGTGACATCAGTAGGAAAACCTGCGAGGTTTGCGAGAAACATCGAGATCAAAACCTCTGATCAGACGGTTATCCAAGCAACATAAAACAAAAAGAATATTCAGGTGGGACCAGTTGGTAAAACCTTCAGCAGCATAAACATTTAAGCTCAGGTGAAAAAAAGAGACCGATAGGTTGGTTAAAAGGGGCCGGTAAGAGCACGAAGGAAATTCTCAATCAGACAACTTAAAAGACTAGTAACCTTCAATAGCAAGTCAACATGGAAATATAACATGAGGGTTTCTAAAGAATACCGATCAATATTTCATGAGAGATCAAAAAACCCTAAACCCAAACTATCAGACCTCTAGTCTTGTTAAAATAACCAGCCATGCCCAATTTGGACAAAATTTTTGACAAATTTCTAAGAGTCCCATCAGATCCACCACTAGGGTTCCACAAATTCAAAACTTGATTGGAAGATTGTAGACACCATCAGCTCACTTCTTTCAGGAATCTAACACCTTAAAGTACTATTTCCTCAATCTGCTCCTTCACACTCTGCTTTTTGCACTTTTTCGCATGATTCTCTTGCTTGCTCAATTCATGGATGATGGATATCAAACTCACTACAACTTGATTTACTTTTATACCATCTTCAACCCTAGAAAAATTTTGCAAGTTTGGCTATACAATTTCATTTACAAATTCAAACTAGGTCGGCTACTCAACATTTCCATAATGGATAAGAATGAGAGAGGACCAATTACATATTTAATTTAGGACCCAAACAACATCTTGGATCAATCGCATGTTTCCTCAAATTGATACAAAAACTTAATGTAACATGTAGAGACCAGGTCGGCCAAACCTAATGATAACACCAATGATCTTTGAAGTACATGCATCTCTAGCAAGATGGTCACACATGGATCACATAGCACACTTCACCAAAAATTTTATCATCTATGAGAATGCCTCAGTTACATCCGCAACGACTACATAAAACTTCATAGAAAACTCTTCAATAGTCAAACCAGACCAACTCGCAACACACAGGAGCTCTGGGGCAGGTCTTCTGAAGCGCCAAATCACAAGCAAGTTTGTCAGAACATAGAAACTATCAAAAAGAGTCATTTCCTAGATCTGTAAGATCTAAAACTAAAAACCAGATGACTACAGAGCTAAAACATTTCTCCCAGTCTACACACAAATAGTTCTTCCAAACCATTTCACACACTAGTGAACATATATTTTACTCTCCATCAAACCAGAAGCTAAAAATTGGGATATATTATCCATTGAAGCTCATGAACACACTTATAGATCTGCATAGGCATAGGATCAAGACAAAAGAAATGTAGAGGACAATACCGTAGCACACTCAAAACACACACTTCAATACTGATTTCATTATTTCTCAAATTTTATCAAAAGCACTTGGAAAAAAACAACTACAACTTCATAAATATAGCTCCATTTACTCTGAGCACTTCTACATTATCTCAACTTTACAAGTAGAATTTACAACCAACCTAAACTATGTTGAAATCAATGACAACACCATCACACACATTCATACTTGCAACAATCTCCTCATTTGTCATTGATGGCAACACATGATGTGAAAAACCATCAAAAACAACATACATGATTTTCAAAAGTGACAACCTGCACAAGCATAAAATTTTCACATTATTCTCTCTCACCCTTTGACATCAATGGAAAAGGAAATTATTGCCATATAAAGCTTTGTTCACTCCTATACCAAAGATGATGTCATCAACATATACCACAATTATCAACATTTTCTTTTTCTCAACCTTGAAGTAAAGATTGTTGTCTGCAGACCCTTTGTTGAATCCTTTCCTTGTCAAGTATCTATCTAATCTAGAATACCAAGATCTCGATGCTTGTTTAATTCCATATAATGCCTTCTTTAACTTGCAAACCATGTCTAGTTTTTTTGACAGTTGTAAACCTTATGGTTACTCCATATATACTTCTTCCAATTCTCCATTTAGAAACACAGACAAGACATCCATCCAATACACTTTGAAGTCTTTGTGAGCTGAAAATTCCAAGAACATTTGAATGGCCTCCATTCTTGCTATAGGTGCAAAAGTTTCTTCAAAATATATTTATTCAACCTATGAATATCCATTACATACAAGTCTTGCTTTATTCCTTACCAATTCACCATCTTCATTCAATTTATTTCTGAATACCCATTTTGAACCAATTACATTTTTGTTTGTAAGTCTAGGGAGTAGTTCCCATGTATCATTCTTCTCTATCTGTTGTAGTTCCTCTTTCATTGCTCTAACCCAACTTTCATAATTACATGCTTCACTCACAATATTAAGTTTTATCTTAGAAAGTAAATACAATTTTACCTCAACCACTTTGATTCTTGTCTTTACTCCACTTATTTCTCAAATTATCCGTTCCTCTAGATGATTTCTATGTAAAAATTTAGGAGTCTTAGTTGCAAGTTCAAAAATTTATTCATCATTTTGTTATTTCTCTTCCTTTTCTTCTTATTGTACTTGCCCACAGATAGGATCATCAGGTTCAACTTCATTTATTTCCACTGGTCTATACATAGCTTCATCAACTTTCACATTAGCACTTTCAATAATTTTTCTCGGTATTTTATTAGAGAATCTATATTCCTTGTTGTTATTTGAATATCCAAGAAAGATTCCTTCCTCACATCTAGCATCAAACTTTCTAATATTTTCATCATCTCTTCTAATGTAGCATCTACTTCCAAATAATTTCAAGTATTTAACATTAGGAGTCTTATTGGTCCACAACTCATTAGGGGTCTTAGTGTTGTTACCTCTGATCTGAACTCTATTAAGAATGTAGATAGTAGTGTCGATTGCTTCCCTCTAATACACATCAGGAAAATTTGCTTCTTTCACCATAGTTCTGGAAGCCTCTCGAATAGTTCGATTCTTTCTTTCCACTCCATTTTGTTGAGGGGTTCTAGGGGCATAATAGTGTCTCTTTATGCCATGCTCTTCACAGAATGCATTGAACTCACCAGATGTAAATTCTCCACCTCTATCAGACCTTAAGCATTTTATTTTTAGGTTTGCCTCATTTTCTACTCTTGCCTTAAAAACCTTGAATCTATCAAGTGCCTGAGATTTTTCTCTAAGAAATGTAACCCATGTCATCCTAGAGTAATCATCAATTAAGAGCATAAAGTACCTATCACCATTTAGGCTTCCTATTCTTGTAGGACCACAGAGGTCTGTATTGATTAGTTCCAACATTCCAGTAGATGATTTTTCCTTTCCTTTAAAACTATTTCTTATTTGTTTTCTCAACTGGAAACTTCTGCATATTGAATTTGAAGGATTTATGATTCTAGGAAGATCTATGACAACTTCTCTAGAACGGATCCTGATCTGATTATCGAAGTTCACATGTCCCATCCTCTAGTGCCAAAGCCAACTCTCATTAATCTAAGAAATAAAACACTGACCATCACCACCCTTAATTTCATATATGTTTCCATGAGTTCTTCTTCCAACTGCTACCATAGTTCCAGATCCTTTCCTAATCTCACAAGTACTATCCTGAAACACAAGCGTAAAACCTTTGTTGCACATTTGTCCAACACTTAAGAGATTGTGCCTTAAACCCTTTACATAATAGACATCATCAGTATTATTTTTACCATCAAAAATAATTGTTCCTTTGCCAACAATCTTAGCACCAGAGTCATCTCCAAACATAACTATTCCTCCATCATACTTCTCAAGTTTAGTGAACTTACTCTTATCTCCAATTATATGATTTGAACATCCGCTATCAATTGCCCAAAACAAATCATCATGTCTAGCATGAAAAGCAATTACCAGAGTACCTTTTGTTTCATCCTTCTTGCTCTCCGGACTGGATTCCTTTGTACATATTCCATGGTTAGTAGATATAGCTTTATTTTCCAGGGCTAGAAACAAAAATTCATCGTTATCTTCCTCAAATTCAGATTCATCATCAAAAATTTCTACATCTTATTTGACATAATATAATTTCTTTAACTTCCTATCCTTTTTATCTTTATGATTATTGTTATTGTCCTTGTTCTTCTTGTGTGTAGCTCTACTAGGAAATCTTGATACATAATGACCAATATTTCCACAACTAAAAGACTTAAAGGGCACTTAACTTTGTATATACTAGTACCTTTCTTCAATATTCTTGTGAAATTTTCTTCCAAATCTTCTGAATCATCGTCATCTGAGTCATATCCTATCTTTATTGCTTTAAAGGTTGTTTCAGTCTTCTCCTTCTCTCTTGAAAATTTTCTCATCTCGAATGCAATCAAGACACCAAATATATGTGCATGTAATTGTCTGGTAGGGTCATCAGGATCTTCTCAATTATATCTTCATCTGATATGGTACCACCTTGATTCTTGATTTCAGTTGCTATAAGTTCAACTCTATTATAATAGCTTGAAATATCATCTCCTTCTTCCATTCTCAAGTTCTAAATTTTTTGCTTAGCAGCTACTTTCCTTGACAACTTTACTCTATCATTCCCTTCATAAATGTCTTTCAATTTATCCCATACTTCATGAGCAGTAGCTAGAGAAATAACTTTTGTTCTTTCATTTTTAGATAGAGCACTGAACATAGCATACCTTGCCTTTCCATTCTCCTCATAAGCTGCAATCTCATCAGTAGAGGAAGGACCACCAGTTGGTATAACATACTTTGTCTCCACAACTTTCCAGGTCTGAAACCAAGTGAAACCAAATAACCTCTCATCTATTCTTTCCAGTCACTATAATCAGCTCCATCAAAAATAGGGATTTACAGCTTGTGCGACATTTGATCTACCTCAAGTGGTTAAGCTTTTCACCGAGAAACTAGGGCTCTGATACCAATTGTTGAAGTGCACAAGACAACTGAGAGGGTGGGGTGAATCAATTGTATAAAATTGCATTACTTCTAAACTTAATCTTTTCACTTTCCCTTCAATCTTTTATTAAGTATAAACATAAAATAAAAATAACAGAAAGCAAACACCAGAGACACAAAATTTATGTGGAAAAACCAATGAGGGAAAAACCACGGTGAGGATTAACTCACAGTATAATAGTAATGCAATAGTGGATACAAAGGCTCACTGCCAAAGGGCTCACTTCCCAGATATAAAGGCTCACTACCTACAAAAAAATAAAATATGTAATTCAAGATCACCACTATTTTTCCACACATTCGCAACTTGATCAGAAGATTTTAGACACCATCAGCTCACTGCTTTCAAGAATCTAACACCTTAAAGTATTGTTGCCTCAATTCACTCTTTCACACTCTACTTTTTGGACTTGTTTGCACACTTCTCTTACTTGCTCCATTTGTGGATGATGGATATCAAATTCGCTACAACTTGACTTCTTTTAGACCATCTTCAACCCTAGAAACATTTTCCAAGGTCGGCTATACAATTTCATTTAAAAATTCAAACGAGGTCTGCTACTCAACATTCCCACAGTGGATAAGAATTAGAGAGGACCAATTACATATTTAATTTAGGACCCAAAAAACATCTTGGATCAATTGCACGCTTCCTCAAATTGATGAAAAAACTTAATGTAACATGTAGACACCAGGTCGGCCAAACCTAATGAGAACACCAATGATCTTTGAAGTACACACATCTCCAGCATGATGATCACATGTGGATCACATAGCAGGATTCACCAGACATTTTATCATCTTTGAGAATACCTCAAGTACATTCACAGTGACTAAAAAAAACTCTTCAACAGTCCAACCGGACCAACTGGAAACACACAGGAGCTCTAGGGCAGGTCTTCCAAAGTTGCAAATCACAAGAAAGTTTGTCAGAACACATAAATAATCAAAAAGAGTCATTTCCTAGATCTACATGATCTGAAAACAAAAACCAGACGACTGTGAAGCCAAAAAATTTCTCCCAGTCCACACACAAATGATTCTTCCAAACTAGTTCACACACTGGTGAACATATCTTTTACTCTCCATCGAACCAGAAGCTAAAACTTGGGATATATTATACATTGAATCTCATGAACACACTTACATATCCGCACAAACATAGGATCAACATAGAAGAAATGCAGAGCACAATACCAGAGCACATTTAGAATAAATACTTCAACACCACCTTCATTATTTCTCAATTTTTCTCAAAATCACTTGGCAAAAACACAACTACAACTTCATAAATATAGCTCCATGTGCTCTTAGCACTTCTACAGTATCTCAACTATACAAGTACCATCTGCAACCAACCTAAACTATTTTGACATCAATGACAACATTAATGATAACACCATCACACACATCCATACTTGCAACAATAAAAGGGGCCACTTAAGTATTGGCACAAATACCAAGAAATGTTTATTCTACAAATGGGGTAGCCATTATGCTAGTTGAAAGGGGTAAATTTGATATTGCAAAGGAAATTTTTACACAAGTACAAGAAGTTGTTATAGGAAACATCTATGTTTATATGCTTGATGTGTGGGTAAATCTAGCACATGTTTACTTTGTACAAGGATAGTTTCCACTTTCAGTGAAAATGTTTATGCTGCAAATGGGGTAGCCATTGTGTAAGCTAAAATGGTTCAATTTGATATTGCAAAGGAAATTTTTACACATGTACAAGAAGTTGTTGTAGGAAACATCTTTGTTGAGATGCTTGATGTGTGGGTAAATCTAGGACATGTTTACTTTGCGCAAGGACAGTTTGTGCTAGCAGTGAAAATGTATCAAAATTGTTTGAGGAAATTCTATTTTGGCACTAACACCCAAATTCTATTATATTTTTCTCAAACACATTATGAAGAAGAACAGTGGCAAGATTGTAAAAGAACATTATTAAGAGCAATAGAAAATTATTAAGAGTAGTATATTGTAATGAGCATTTCAAATTTGTGTTTAATGTAATGAGGGTTTTGAATTACCTCTTAATTTGTTGCAGAGGGCATCCCCAAATTCAATTTCTCTACAGAGGGTCTCAGCAAATTCAAATTCATTACAGAAAAATCCAAATTCCTTTCCCTTGCCTACCTTTTCAGAATTCTCCAAGTCCTCTCTGAATCCTTATCACCCTTGCAAGTAGCTGCTATAATTGATCAAAACACCTCATGCTAGGATAACGAATAAAGCGAGGTCTGCAATGAATGAATGAAGCAAGGTCAAGGTCTACAATTCTAGGCTAACGAATCAATCTACAATGAATTTGAATAGTTGTGCCAATACATCATGCGCATGAATGCATCATGTCAATAATTGACCGATTTTTTAAAAAAAATTGTCTACTTTGGATTTGACAACTAGCTATTTAGTCATTCTTATTTCTATGACTAAACAATTTTTTAGTCAATGACTAAATTAGTCATGTATTTACTCATTTATAGATTAGTTGCAAAAAATGAGTAGAATTTAGTCATTTTTAGTTGTTGTGACTAAAATTTTTAGTCACCTAGTCATTTATTTACCAAATTCTACTAGTGTCTACGATGGGTAAACGGGGAACTCTTACCACTAGGGGTTAGTAACAGAATGCACCCAAAGGCATAAGATATAACTGAGATGACTTGGAACCAGCCATAACAGGTCAACAAAGGATTAGACCAAAGGACAAGGGTTTAGACAAGGGGAAAATATACTAAGTAAAAACCCACCCCTAACATAAAACCCTAAACCCTATCTTTGTAATTCAAACCAAAATCCACCAAAGTAAGGCATATAAGATCAGTGGAACAAGACATTTATAGGGTTCCACTAGTGATTCATCACTCAACTCAATGCTTAATAACATATTAACAATAGTAGCATATATAACAATGAACATCAACAATCATTTAATGTGTATCTAGTAGTTGAAACCAGACTTTTTCTTCAAATGATAAAATAAATTATTAAATAATATAGACAAATGAACATCAGCACATTACTGAATTTGAGTTTTTTATTGATTTTCACATAAAGGAATACATAGAGGCATTGGAAATGCAAAATCTTTCTCAAAGTACACTTTGTACAGAGCTGAGTTGGAACTTGGAAACTCATATTATCAAATATCAAATCAGTGTATCACCTTTTCTAGGAACTTCCACTATTTAGGTGTTAGAATTATCATTTGTTCTAACTGATGTTGTTTGACTTGAAAATTTGTTAACATTTCATGATTTAGATTGCAACCTATCTTGAATTCTTTAGTCAATTTTTCATTCAAGGTTATCAGTGGTTTGATGGAATCCAAATAGTTCACCACATTTGGGTTTTGATGAAACTAGTCTAAATCAATATTCCTTGTACCCTTCATCTTCTTTCTAAAATCATCTTTTTAATGAATCACTCATTTGTGTCAAATGCCTCTTGCAAACCAAGCTTTGTGAAGTTCCTTACCTTTTCATCCAACTTCTTCATCTTGTTTGAAATCACATTCACATATTCCTTTTCTTCACACATTCCCAAACACTTTTGAATGATAGATGACAACATCATTGAGGTAGCAAGCCAATTATTAATCCCTTTTTATTTCAAATCATTGTCATTGGCTTTGTAGACTGTTTGTTGAACTTGATTTGTAGTTTTCTCTAATTCCAGCACATTTTTATTGTCCACTAAATATTTGTTGAGCTTCTTATAATGTAGTTTGATAGCATCAATCAATTGAAACATGTCAAACAAATCATCAATCCTCTGCATTATTTCATCCCACATATTTTTTTTTATATGCCTCATTGTCTCTCTACAAAATGTAGATAACTAATTTTGACAAGAGTTAATTTCATTTCTTGCTTCCATCAACTCTGCCTCCAGTATTTCATTTTTTTCTCTCTTTCTCCAATTTTTGTTCCCACCGTGCATTTCCTTGCCCAATTCTTTGTCTTAATTTTTATGAAGTGGATTTTTCGTCATCATATTTTTTTTCTCTCATCTAACCTTTGCTTCAGTACATTCACTTCTCTCTCACTTTGTTTATCCTCTTTGCTTGTTGATGTAGAGGATTTTTTTTTCTAATTCATTGCTCTTGATATCTGTTACTTTCCTCTTTGCTTTCTCATTTGCTAGGTCTGGCTGTAAAATTTCTATTTGAGTCTGCAACCTTTTTTTCTCTATCTTGATTTAGAAATGATGTGTACACCAATTCATTTTTCTTCTTTGATACATTAAATTTGTCAGTATTTTTGAGTCAAGAAAAATCCAATTGTAAACTTCTCACCTGAAATTCAGATCGATCCATCTGATTTGTTTGTTTATTTTGAACTGTGGGAACAGAAATTATGTACTCCATGATTTATTTATTTGTGTCAAATTTGGTTAATACCATGGTTTTTGCGGGCTCAAACTTTAGAGTAGACACACTCTCCATCAGTTTCTTCTTTTCTTTTTTATAAAATTCTGATTTCTTTTTAAACTCTTCGATGTAATCAAAACCTAGGGATGTAAAAAAAATGGAATGCTTGAATGGTGAAGGAATATGAGTACTTGCACCAACAATTTTTCAGACCAACAAGCACATTGTAGAATCCGTGCATAAAAAATAGCACAAGTTGGTCTGAAAAATTTGAGCACATTGTAGAATCCGTGAATAAAAATTGTTTATGCACGGATTCTACAATGTGCTTAATAAAGTTATATTTGACATGTGGAACACTATAATGGATATTATATACCATTTCAAGGAGTCTTGCACCCACTTCCCCATTGCTATCTAGTCCAAGGAAAAATGCTAGCATGAAAATAGTATCTTGAACCCATGGTTTGAAAATATCAAAATCATAAGGAGGCTTATGATTACCTTTCAATTTTTTTCAAACTTGTATGTTATCCTAACTATTTTATTTATGAAACAATTTGTATCCCTTTCATCCATTGCTTCATAATCACTAGAAATATTTTCTAGGTTGATGTGGATGTTTCTAAATTGTTCGGTTGTAAACCACAACACTTTTCCAAGTTCTTATGCATTAATGGATAACAATTCTTCTTTGATATCTTTATTAACAATTTCTCTTTTGTTATCATCATAATTTTGGGCACAAACCATGATAAATTTTGGGCAAGGGAAAACCTCATGTAACATCATGCACCCTAATCCAATTACCCACAGTGCACTAAAACTATTAACTTGCATTTTCTTTACAGCCTTATTCTTAGATGAAAATATAAGTTCTGAGGTACGCCTACCATAGATTTCAGGATCATAAATATCACGGTATTCATCAGTCAAACCTAGGGTTTTAAGCAATTTTGCATAATGTATTTTTTTATCCAATTTTTCTCTAGTGGTACTCATGGTAGACACGCTTATACAATGTGAAATTATGAATTCCCTCTTAGTCCTCCTTAATTTCTCTTAATTCTTAAGTCTATCAACCCTAAACCCAAACTTCAAAGTTTGAAAAAATAAGATATTAAGAAACAATGAAAGTTGAAATGTAGCCATAGGAATTTTATCTTTCACTTACCAGGATTTTGATTCTTGAAAAGAAAAATACTGACATGTGTGGACTAGCTTTGTTGGACGTGGAACCTAGAATCTCCTTGGTGCACTTCTATGAGAAATATAAAATCTCCCTGTATGCTGACCCTCTAACTTAAAAAGAAAATCTCTTAGCACTTAGCAGTAGAAATTTTTCTTTTTTTCTAACATTAAAGTGAATGAAACATTGAAACATCAATGTGTTGCTTCTGAACTACACAATTAGTACATGATTGTCCTGCATTGACAACAAATTCTAAACTGTTGATCTTTCTAAATCTAACCGTTATAGGGTGATTTCGAAGGTTTAAGTTCGCAAGCCTAGCGCTCTATGCATTTCATTCTAGAATGCAACTATAACCATACATAAAAATTTATTGAACGATTGATTAATTTATGATATAAACAATAAACATGTGTTTTAAAGTTGTTTTAAACTTTAGTGTGCTAGGATTGACATCAAGGCCAAGGGGTCGGTAACTTAACATTGCAAACCATACCCAAATTTTGTTTGTCATATGCATCATAGCTTCTTTTCTCCCAAAAAAAATTGGGTAGCATGACATGCCATGAAGAATCCATATCACAGTTAAATTAAGAATAGAGAAGAAAGAAATCAAAGCCAAATATATTATAAATGCTATGAAAAACATCAAGTTGGTGAAGTATATATAGAAGTTAGAACAAAGATAATGACATCAAATACTAAAAACTTAACATTTAATTCACCACTTGATAGGTTGATGTGACAATATTATTTCAAAAAAATTGAGTCATGGCTAAATCATTTAAAAAATATTAAAATTTCAACCATTGATTTTTGGAAATCTAACAATTCTAGTGTTATTTTGAAGGTTTGAATTCGCAATTCTATAGCTTCAGACATTTCCTTTCAGAATGCAACTACAGTCATCCATCAAAAATTCATTGAATAGTCGTGGTTATATTGATTTGCGCTAACATCTGGCTACAAACATATCCAGAATATCCTTCGCACATATTTTCGTCATTACTTTGGTCTGGGGATTCAATTATTTTATAAGGTTGATAATTCATTCTTGTTTGGCCTTTACATCCTTTGCGTAAAAAGTTCTTAATTTTTTAAGCCCCGGTCCTACATTCTTCCTAGACAACCCCTCTTTTAAAACAAACTTTATGCACGTGCATATTTTTTCCACTTAAGTTCTTGTATCGCTTAGTTATATAGCGCCATTGTAGAAAATTTTCGTTGTTTATTTTGATTACTACGATGAGTGATATGAAGGTAAAGGATGGTGGGATGTGATCTTGCCACATGTCTGTATCTAACGGTTCTAGTGTTATTCTAGAGGTTTCAATTCGCAAGTCTAGTGCTTCAGAGATTTACTTTTGAAATGCAACTACAGTCATCCATCGAAAATTCATCAAACAGTCATGGGTTATATTAATTTGCACTAACATCTAGCTTCAAACATAATAAATATGTTGACACTTGTCCCTATCCTGAACACTTTATGAAGGAATTTGAATGTGCAGAAAAATTTTCTTGGAATAGAACAATATCTAATTCTAGCATTTAATATTTTCGCCAACCACGCTATGATTTTTTATTGGCATATCCGTTTATTTCGCCAATGATTTTTTTATTAGTTTGATATTATGTTAAACTCGCCAAATTTTTTTCTTATTCATTTGAAAATAGGTTTAGTTTGCCAATGAAAATATACTTTTTGTTTGAAAAAGAGTTTTAATTGCCAACAAAAAAAAAATATTGTTTTGAAAATAGGTCTAATTCGCTAATGGATATATTTTATTGGTTTGAAAAAAGGTTTTAATTGCCAATGAAAATATTTTATTGGTTTAAAAAAATTGCAATTCGCCAAGATTTTCCACAAACTTCTAGCGATTAGAAAAGATTTGTCAGTTGAGATTTCTTTTTCCCAACAAATGAAAAAATTATCCAATAAAATTAATATTTTTATCAGAAAGTATACAAGATTCCCCAAGATTTTACACCTTCACCGAGGGGGAGGTTTCTTAAATTTATCCCTAAGGATAACGTATTAGGATTCTATGAGGATGATCGAGGAGTTTAGAGCTAGGGAGGATGAGTCAAGATCCACACATGAGAAGCTTAGATCTTCTTATGAGGGGCTTCGGACTACATACAAGGAGCTTCATGCCACCCAAATTCCTTCTGAGAGCGAAGCATAGGCTTTCATGTGGTCAAAACTCAACAAGTTGTAGGCGGAGGTTACTATGCTTTAGGTAGATAGGGATTGAATAGAATAGGAGTGTATGACAACACTCATATGTGAGGGTATGGTTAGAGTTGAGGTACAAGGCCTTTGATATTGGATGAGCTCTATGAGTCACTCCCACTCCATTATCTCTTGACAAGCACCGAAATCGAGGCCCGAGGAATCTAGTAGACATAGGCCTCACTAGATGCACTATACTATATCACACCACATCTTGTTACTATGGTGATCATGTATATAATCTTTATGATGTTCTATATATGCGAGAATGTTTTATTTTCATAAGTTCTTGTTTTTTATTAG